>VUQR01035417.1:0-11234 GCA_015108515.1 Hemichromis elongatus
ATTACTGTACGGTTTTTACTAAGCTAACTACCTTTAACTTAGCAAACTCCCACCGTAAGGGTGTGTTTTAACTGATGAGACTGTGTCGTACTCAGGCTCGGACATCTGATTACTGATTTTCCAAGTTTTATTCTCACAAATATAAACTAACACCAGTACAGTAATCAAGCCTCTACCAGAAGCCAGGTAATTAACTGAAAGACACAAATAAAATTAATAAAGCAATCCTATTAATGACAGTACAGTTTGAATACAGTCATGTTTATAACTTTTAACTTATTTATAATTTTAACACGATATTTAGTCAATTTCGTCATCAGTTACAACAGTTTGTTGCGGTTACAGTTGTTACAGTTACAATAACAATGAAAAAGAGGATCCGGCCGGTGGGGTCACTAAGCAACCGTTAACGTATAACAACCCAGACATACATACATAAATCACTCCACCTAAAATATAATTGACATTTAAGGCAAACGCGGGTCTGGATGATGATAAATCACAATTGGCATGTTACAAATATGGGAAAAACCACACAATAAGTATTGTACAGTTACTTGAGGCTTTAATATTTTGCATTTACATTAATATTGTATTGCTTTTTAAAATAAACAATAACGTAATAATTGTCTTTACATGTTTATCTAATATGTCAAATACAGAAACAAATATATTTTATGTTGTATAATTCAGGATTGGTAACAATTAATAAAATAACCTGTAGAAATACAAGCATATGAACAGGGTGTAATATTAAATTATAAGCCATATATACAAGGAGGTAAGGGAAAAAATGCAGATATATATTTTATCTTACATATCCGATACAATGCAAAGATGGTTCAGAATATTATATGATTTGTGTTTTATTTCTTTTAGGTAATGTAAAGATTTTATATTTAATTTTAATTTGTTTAGAAAAATAACAATCTTGGGAGAAGATGTTACTGCACAGTTTGTCTTTTTTATTTTATATCACCAAAACAAATATTTCAGTATCTCCTGTGATCCCCACTACTGCTTTGTTGTCACGCCTCCATCTGTCAAGTGAGGGTATTGCAAAAAAAAAAAAAAAAGTGTTTAACTCGTGCCTGGAAGTTTTGACTGCTGTCTCTTCACAAACTAGCTAACGTTAGCTTGCTAAAGTGACACACTTGTTGGATTAGGATGTTAAGACTAGCATGGCGTCGGTCGGTATCCAAACATAGCCGTGCGGGGCCTGCATGCTTGTTAACTGCAGCATATTCGGGAGCGTACAGTCAGCAGCAGAAATCACAGGCTGACTTTAGGTGTTTCAGACAAATTCCCCACCCACCAAGCGACAGGTCACCGCTCCTCCATCCTCGGGCGGCCTGCTACCTCAGGTAACGCGCCTCGGCTAATGTGTAGCTAATGCTAGCTGTTCGTAAACACTGCTTTGACATTTTACGGCAAGCATATCGGGCTTAGCATAAAAGTCACGACCTGTGTATTATGATACGATTGTTGCTTGTAGCACAAAGACACTGACGAGTGTCAAATCACACCACACTCCCTTACAAAATCATTCATATTATTATGTCCCTAAGGCTAACTCGGGTATAGAGACATTTCCCCGTAGGTACAAACCTTTGATTAAGGTGAAATTGCCACGCATTTCAATTCGGTGTAAGTACAAAGGTTGACAGTATGTTCTGGTTTCTATTAACTGGTTAGCTTTTGTAGCTGGCTTCTATGATGCCTAACACTGAAATGTTAGCATTGTGCTTCTAATTTACATGTCAAAAATCAAGCACATATGTGCAGCTTTTATAGCCGAATTCAACGAAAATGACTAATAAAATAAAAGCTGTTTATTGAAGTTTTCCGGGGTATGAACTTTTGTTTTTAAGCTAAGTCATAAAAAAATTGATAAATATTCAAATGGAATTCGCCACGGCTGCAAATCTGTGCTAACAGCTGCTTGACAGCTACTGAAGCTTTAAGAAGGAGCTGTAGAACGAGCTTGTACAGCCACAGAAACACTAATGTGTAAATGAGTAAAATTAACCTGTTAATATTTTTATATTTTATATATATTTTTATTTCGGTATCCTACACAGGGTATTTTCAATTTTCAAGTTTTATTGTCATGTACAGATAAACAGTTTAGCTCTTCAGCTTTAGATGATGAGTGTGCAGTTATATTAAGAAGAAAATAACAGAAATTATCAGTGGTAATAATAATAACAGTCAAAACAGAAAGGGAGAGAAAAAAGTATTTAATAGAGAATTTTAGACGAGTTGGTATTTACAAGTTTGTGCAAGAGTATTTACAGGTTGTACAAAAGTTGTATAATGAGCATTTAAGTAGCATTTGTTGAAGTGACAGTGTGCAGACTCCTGTAATTGTAATGAGTGTGTAGTGGTGTGTATGGAATGTCAGCAGTTGAAAAGTCTGATGGCTTGTGGGTAAAAACTGTCTCTGTGTCTGGTAGTGCGGGTCTGGATGCTTCTGAACCGCCTGCCGGACGGCAGGAGTGTGAAAAGTCTGTGGGTGGGATCAGAGAAGATCCCCTACGTCTTCCATGTGCAGCGCTGTCTGTAGACATCCTGCATGGCTGGCAGTTCAGTCCTGGTGATGCGCTGTGCTGATCTCACCACCCTCTGCAGAGCTTTGCCGTCCAGAGCATTACAGCTGCCGTACCAGGTGGTGATGCAGCCAGTCAGAATACTTTCAATGGTGCATCGATAGAAGTGTGTAAGTATTCTGGGGTTCATGCCAAATCTTCTCAGGCACTGCAGGAAGAAGAGCCGCTGTCTTGCTGCTTTTGTGATCACACCAACATGGTGTGACCAGCTCAGATCCTCACTGATGTTGATGCCCAGGAATCTGAAGTAGCTGACTCTCTCTGCTCCTTCAATGTGGATGGGGGCGGGGCCTCCTCTCTGCAGTCTCCTGTAATCCACAGTGAGCTCTTTGGTTTTGCTCACGTTAAGCAGCAGATTGTTGTCACAGTACCATGATGTCAGGGCTCACACCTCTGCCCTGTATGCCGTCTCATCTCCATCGGAAATGCAGCCGATGATGGTGTTGGAGCTGTGTGTTACTGTACAGTCGTGGGTGAACAGGGTGTTCAGCGGGGGGCACCTGTGCTGAGTGTGAGTGTGGATGAGGTGTTGCTGGTGATCCGAACCACCTGAGGTCTGTCTGTATTGAAGTCCAGGATCCAGCTGCACCGGAAGGAGCTGATGTTCAGGTCACGGAGTTTCATGACAAGTCTGGATGGTATGATAGTGTTGAAGGCGGAGCTATAGTCTTTGAACAGCATCCGCACATATGTGTTTTCCTGATCCAGGTGAGAGAGGGCATTGTCTGGTCTGTAGGCAAACTGGAGCGGATCAAGTAAAGCAGGGAGCAAAGATGTGATGTGAGCTTTGACTATGCGCTCAAAGCACTTCATGGCAATGGAAGTGAGTGCTTCATTTAGGCAGCTCACATTGGTTTTCTTTGCAACAGGGATGATAGCAGACTGCTGTATTGACAGTGGTTCTGTTGGGTGGGTATTACTCAGGGGAAGCATAATGACATCCTGGGGCTGGGTTAACACTGTGTAAGTTATTTTTTCACTGAAGCCATCTGTTAAACTGGTGTCACAACTTATAATGTATTTGGACCCACACTAAGGCAGCAAAATCAAGATTTCTGTGTTTTGCTAATAAGAAATAAGATACACACATTCATAAGTATCTTGTTTGTCCAGTCCATCTATCTTCATGAGTATGGCATCAGGGAGTGAAGGGCCATCATCTACTTCTCACAGACACACCAACAGGTTAGCTAAGGAGAGGTCACCCTACCTGCTACAACATGCGCACAACCCTGTCGACTGGTGAGTGCTTTTTAAACTACAGATGGACACACAATCTGAAAGCACGGCCAAATGTCATGTTTAGTTTTTGTAATCCTTCTTTTTTTGGTCAGGTATCCATGGGGGAAAGATGCCTTTGACAAAGCAAAGAGTGAAGACAAACCCATCTTTTTATCGGGTAAGATAAAATAATAAATCATAGGCATATAGATTACAGATATCTGGACCACTATATTAAAAATTTTCTTGTGCTTGACCTCCAGTGGGCTATTCCACATGCCACTGGTGCCACGTAATGGAGAGGGAGTCCTTCGAGGATGAGGAAATTGGCAAAATCCTTAGTGAAAACTTTGTCTGCATCAAGCTAGACAGAGAAGAGAGGCCTGATGTGGATAAGGTCTACATGACCTTTGTGCAGGTTTGGATACATTTATGATTTCACACACAATCCTCCTTCAGCTTCACTCTGCTAGTGCTCCTTCATAATTTTTGCCCGGGAATCAATTCCAGGCAACAAGTGGAGGTGGCGGTTGGCCTATGAGTGTCTGGTTGACTCCTGAACTTCGACCTTTCATTGGAGGCACCTACTTCCCTCCCAGAGACCGTGGAGGTAGACCTGGGTTCAAGACGGTCCTCACCAGGATCATAGATCAGGTAGGAAAACACAAAGAATTAGGGAACATTATTATATCAGATTTCTTGCAGTCTTATTTGGGATGAAAAAAAGTCCTTAAAGAGATGGAAATTGTATTTTTGTTTGATGTCTTTAACTTGCTATATTGTCTCTGTATGAAGTATGACTTGTGTTCTTCAGTGGCAGAATAATCGTCCTGCTTTGGAGTCCAGTGGGGAGAGGATCATTGAGGCCCTGAAGAAAGGCACAACCATCACCGCAAGCGCAGGCCAAAGTCCTCCACTGGCTCCAGACGTGGCTAATCGCTGCTTCCAGCAGCTCGCCCATTCCTATGAGGAAGAGTATGGAGGCTTCAGAGATGCTCCAAAGTTTCCCTCACCAGGTTGTCATGAACCCAAGTGGTCAGCTCTACAGCTTTAAGACCTGTAGAGTACTCTTCATTTGACTCTCTAACAGCCATTTTTTTCCTGTTTCTCTTTCTTGCCTATGCATCTGTAGTGAATCTGATGTTCCTCATGTCCTATTGGACTGTGAATCGCTCCACATCGGAAGGGGTCGAGGCTCTCCAGATGGTATTGCACACGCTTCGCATGATGGCACTGGGAGGCATCCATGACCACATTGCAAAGGTATAAACAAACCAAACTAGGATTGTAATTCAGGGTTTTTTAGGATCGTTAACAGAACTTAAAATATATAAATATCAAGGAAAGAAAGACTAAATTCAAACCACCAGGTTAAGTGGTAAAGGATGCATGAAAAATAGGGGGTAAATTAACTGACAGGAAAAATGCGTGAATAATCCTAAATTCTGGCTGGTGCAGCATATCCTTTTAGATCAGCTGATGCTCCAATGTCCTTGAGGCCTGCTCTGTTCTGTGAGGTCTACAGCATAACGTGCTAATACAAATATCCATGACATAAAATATTAGAAGCCTCTCAAGAAAAACATCCACAGGTCTTTTTCACTGCATTCCTTATGATCATTTTAAATTAACCAGTAGAATCTGGCATGTTTAAGTTTAGGTACATATTAATAAAACGGATCTGTCAGAACTTTACACACATTAAAAAGCAAAGCCTTAGAAAAACATCGCTGGGAACCATTTGTGCTCGAACAGACAAGGATACCGAGAATACCTGGAAGTTTACCAAGAAAACCAAAATAAGCCAGTGCTGTTTTGTGCAGGTGGTCAGTGATGCCCAACCCATAAAGTCATACAGAATGCACTGGTGAATCAGAGAGTTGACATCTGTGATAAAACGTAGAGATGAATGATAGATTTAATCAAGACTTCAAAACTGTAGAGGAAGGCTCTTAAAAAGGGAATTTTGTACTATTAGGACATTTTATTCATGAAGTAACAAGAAAGTTAAATAAAAGTAGTCAGAATGTTCACAAGTGGTGCTTCTCAAATGTGCATTCGTGGTTTGTTCATTTCCGACACTTACACACAGATTTACTCTTGGTCTCTTTTATATAATGATGTTTTTAGTTCAAGTCAGATATGCTTATGTTGTAATACTGATACTTTAAACTAATTTTAGTGAGTAAAATTAAGCAGCCTCCCTCTTTACGTCTCTTTATCTCAGGGTTTCCATCGTTACTCCACAGACTCCTCCTGGCATGTTCCTCACTTTGAGAAGATGTTGTACGACCAGGCTCAGCTGGCTGTTGCCTACATAACAGCTTCCCAGGTGTGTGCAATTGTCTCTGTGTGGCTGTTTGTGTATCTGACGGGGTAATTAGCTCCGATCTCTCTCTCGTGTCTGCATAATTGATGTTACCCACCCAACCTAAAATCTCCAGCATAAGAGATGGCAAACATTTATTTTATTTTAGAGTCAAATCAAACACTCACAGTGACGATTAATGTGCTGTTATTGCAAGGCTTGTTATTTTTAAGTAGAGTAGGACTGATACGGATCATTCAGTATTATCTGCTGACACTGGCCTGTCAGACATGTATCAGTGTTAGAGTATGCTGTATGTAGTCTATTATGCACTAGTGTAGAGATAATTTATGTGTTAACACATAGTTTGTCCAGCAGAATATTTTTGTCTGGCAAAGATTCTAATCCAGCTCATTGGACAGCTTTGGAAAATGTGAAGAAGGGCATAAATGATGGATTTTTTAACTGTATTTTTATAGGTTTTACAGCACTAATAATGTTATAATAATGTTATACAGTCTTTGCGATTGGCTGCATTAAGAATAGGTGAGCCTGAAAAATACTTTTAACAGACAAAATATTTGCAGGAATGTCCGTGTCCAGTGTGTACAGGCTTTCACTCTGACACTCCCGACACACAGTCCCTCCTTTCCAGTGAAAAAGTAGTGCAAGAACTGTTCTGCTCCACAACAATTTACTTTAATCTCACTTTTTTGTAACTGCTCATCAGGATTGGCCGGTAAGACGTCTCAGGTTGGTTTAGCTGGGCGAAACACTGGTGTGGTGGTTAGAATTGTTACCTCATGGCAAAAAGGTCCTGGGTTTGAATCCAGTCTGTGGCCTTTGCATGTTCTCCCTGTGTCTTCTCTTACAATCCAAAGAGGTTGAATTGACTGTAGGTGACCTGATCAGCTTGTACGCCGCCTCTCACTTAATGACAGCTGTGATAGGCTCCAGCTCCCTGTGACCCTGAATTTGACAAGAAAAGGAGGAATTTCTTAAACTGCGCAGTAATTTTGATGTTCACTATCAAGAGCAGACGTGATTAAACATCTAGTCATCTCAAGTGCTTGCACACATCCCCAATATAGTACATATTACCACATGCATTAAAACATCCACAGTACATGGATGTTGTAATGCTGGAATGTTTTTTGCTTCCTCAAAGTCTGTATCAAGGTAGATCCTTAAAATCCAGGGCTGGGCAGGCTGTACTTTGCAAGTTTTCTTTTATTTATTTAACCCTCACTCAAAATCACAGTACTGTACCGTTTTTAGTGTATCACTTCAACCACTTGACAGGGTTTTCCACTGCAGTGGGCAGCACTGAGCATTGATGCAGCAAACAACTTTAGAATCTGAATGCCATAGTTTTCAGTTTTCCCGTGAGTGCATGCTGGGCTGGCCTGCTTTTAAGTCAGAGACTGAAAAACAAACCGTAATTAGGACACAAACTCAAACAAATAGAACTCTCATTGCATATTGCAGAGACCACTCATCATAACAGTACCTGTGAGGTCACGTTTAGGTTAAATTGTGATGCTTTAGGACGTGACTTGTGTGCATTTCTGTTTTTCCAGGTTTCTGGTGAGCAGTTTTTTGCAGAAGTGGCTAGGGACATACTGCTTTATGTCTCCAGAGACCTGAGCGACAAGGTGAGTCTGCCATTTCTGCGGTGTTTTTGTTCTGATACTGGGAGGTCTTCACCATCATTGTGATGGTTTTGTAAATCAGCAAATAAAGAAACACATTTCAGAAGAAGTAGTTACTTTTGGCTGCTTCTTTAGGATGAGGGGTCGTCACAGCGGGTAACTTTAAAGTTTTAAAGGCAGAGGTTTTACACCGGATGTTCCTCCTGATCCAGTCCCAAAGAGGATTTATGTCTCAAGCTGAGCAAAAGTGTGAAGCACTACACTGTGGAGCTAAGGGGTCTGAGTGACCCATAACCTGATCCATCTGTTTTTGTCATACACAATTTTGGTGAGTAAACAACCCCCCACCTCGAGGTATGTGAGAGCATAGTCTGAAGAGGCAAGCATGGCACTGAAAGACTGTTTCCAAACTATAGACTGGGAGGTGCTATGCAGCCCACATTGGGAGGATATCAACAGACTCTATCACCTTCTGCGTGGATAACACTGTACCAACCAGGAAAGTATGGTGTTACTCCATAAACAAGCCATGGTTGACTCTAGATCGGAGGACTCTGCTGGAGCAGTAAAGGAGGGCTTTCAGATCTGGAGACAGAGGAAATTAGGAGAGTTCAGAAGGAGCTAAGTAGGGAGATAAGGAGGTGAAAGGACAGCTACAGGTGGAAGCTAGAGAAGCAGATGTGCCTCACCTGCCCCCTTCTTCCTTCAACGACTCTAGTGGCTCCTCCCCCCTGGCCAGTCACCAGGAATCACCCACCCACATCCTACACTGCAGCCTCTCCATCACAACTGACCAGGGGCAAAGTCACCTGAGGAAGATGAAAACCAGGAAGGCCACGGGTCTGGATGGAATCAGCTCCAGACTATTGAGGGACTGTGCAGATCAACTCTGTGAGGTTATTACATACATCTTGAACCTCAGTCGCAGTCTGGAGAGGTCCCCCATTCTGTGGAAGACCTCCTGCGTGGTGCCTGTCCCCAAGCACCAACGCACCCCACGGAGCCGAACCACTTTAGACCCGTTGCACTTACTTCACACCTGGAGAGGACCATACTTCACCACCTTCACCCACGAGTCGGGAGAGACCTAGACCCGCTGCTGTTTGCCTATCGGCCAAACATTGAGGTCGATGATGCTGTCATCTACCTGCTGCATCGGGCTTTCTCTCATCTGCAGAGCGCCAGGTGCACTGTGAGAGTCATGTTTTTTGATTTCTCCACTGCCCTCAACACAATCTAGCCCTCAGTGCAAAGAAGCTGCAGGGAGCAGGAGTGGACCATCAGTTGTCCTCATGGATTGTTGACTACCTTACCAGTAGACCCCAGTATGTGTGGCTGCGGGACTTTGTGTCTGAGGTGGTAGTCTGTAGCACGGGGACATCACATATTTGCAAACATGCTTCAACATTTTTGGAGACGTCTGTTACCCACCAGCTCGATGGGTAACCGGGGGTTCGAGGCTCGTTTGAGCCATCGAAAACAGCGAACTCCCGGCACATCGTTTTCAGACCCCCCGCGGTCCTTCGCTACTCAGGTTAAACATAATAATATATAAGTCACTTAGATAACTGTTTGGCTTTTTTCAGATGTATAGTGTGAGCAAAGGACTCAAATATGACTAACTTGCATGAGCATGTACGTGTCCACCATCTGAATGTTTTTTCTAAGGCTACTGCCTTTCTTTCTTTCTGTCATGAGTTTGAGTAAATGATCGCTGCATTTGAGCACACTCTAAGGAGGGTGCATTTGCTCGCAGATGAAAGAGGGTGCTTTCAAAACAGCGCTATCATTTTTTTTTTGTTGGCTGCTCCATCATTACAAATAAATGCACTCATGCTCAGCCTCCAGCTGCGACGCAGAGAATCTGCAGTGCTTGGATGGCAGAGTTGCGGGGCCGTTGACACCATGGTTATGGGACGGGGCCAGATAAGCAGCCAGAGAAGGCTCTATAGGGGGTGGGTTAGCTAAGCCGGCCTCCTTGGCGCCGTCCAACTCCATGTACTGTCCATAGCCAGGCACATTGATGCGGGTAGACAGAGGTTTGTCCCATGATGCTGTAACGGAGACAAAAAAGAGAGGTGTCATCATGGCCGACCGACGCAGCGGTGGCGGCACACTGGGCCGACAATGAGCTCTCCTGCTTATTCTCCTCCAACAGGGGCAGTTAAGCCAAGTTTAACTTGGCAGACAACGGAGCTAACTGGCAGCAGCTAGCTAGCCCAACTCAGCAGAGGTGTTCTCAGCGAGGCGAAGAGCGTAAGAACTGAGGGATGACTGGGGCTGTGCGCATGTCATCACAGGTCATCTGCCTTAAAGGCGTGAATAAAGGTTTCTTCAGCCAGGACACGTGGGTGCGTGATATCCCATACTTATGTGTTGTACCGAGTTAATCAACTGAAAGGAAACCATCTTCGCATTAATGCCAGATAGACGAAGGAGCTGATGATTGACTTCAGCAAGACGCCACCCTCTATAACACCAGTGAACATCCAGGGTTTGGTAATTAAAACAGTGGAGGAGTACAAATAACTGGGTGTTCACCCTAATAACAAACTGGGCTGGTCGCACTTTACAAAAAGGGTCTAAGTCGTCTCCACCTGCCACCGCGACTGAGATTCTTTGGGTGAACAGGACTCTTCTATGGATCTTTTATGACACTCTGGTTTCTGCTATCTTTTGTGCTGTGGGCTGCTGGAGTGGTGAAATGGCAGAGAGGGAAAGAGGGAAACTAAACAAACTGATCCAGAGGGCCAGCTCTGTCTTGCACTGTCTTCTGAAGTCAATCGAGCAGGTTGGGGACAAGAGGATTTTGTCTAAGCTAACATCCATCATGGACAACACCTCCCACCCCTTGCATAAGACTGTACAAGCACTGAGCAGCTCGTTCAGCAGTAGACTTTTACACCCACAGTGTAGGAAGGGGCACTACCGCAGGTCATTCTTACCAACAGCTGTTAGACTCTATAACACAGTTTAACATTTTTTTTGGACACACATACACTCGTGTACATATCTCTGTATATTTTATACATATCTCCATATAAATTTTTTATACGTATTTCTGTACATTGTTACTTGTATATAGGAACTTCAGCTGCTTATGTATATAGGACCACTTTGTTTCTTCCTTCTATATTTTACAATCCCCCTTGCTATGAGGGCAAGGGGGATATTTGTGGGATAATAGATGTTTATTCTATTCTATTCTATTCAATTCTAATAACTGTGTTTATCTTTCTACAGTTTCAAAAGGACTTTTAGGGATTTGCTCTAAAGAGCTCTTGCTCTTGTCCAAGGGTCAAGCCTTTTTTTTTTTTTTCTTTTTTTTTACTTCAGCTGGTTTCCTGTGAGTTGTGTGGGTCTCAGTGATCTTCAGTCTCACTGTTTCATTTTAATTACTTGAAGCTTGATTTCCCTTTCTTCAGAGGGGATGAAATTAATTGA
>VUQR01035417.1:14937-28150 GCA_015108515.1 Hemichromis elongatus
GTCCTAGTGTGGCGATACCCAATACATATGTCTGCATTTGGTAAAAAAATTAATTTGAGATATAAAAAACAATTTTACCTGTTCAGCTGGGATAGATCATTTTATCTGAAGTATCTGAAGTTTATCTGAAGCCAAGGTTCTGATCCACAGTCAGTTTGTTTCCTTCAGTGGATGGCAGTTGACAAAAGCTCAGGCAGACAGCACACAGCACAGAAACTAAAGTACTGCTGAGGACACAGTCAGCAGCAACATGGATTTCAGCCACCAAAAAGGAATCGATATCCGTTTAAGTGTACACTATGTTTAGGACATTTCCAGCCTTTTACCTGAAGAGAAGGTGCTGCACTCCGTCAGAATCCATTGACAAAACTGTAATTTTTCCTCCCAGAACAGCAGTAAACACAGTTGTGTGTGTACTCCTGCCTTGATTGGTCAGTTAGTGTTGTGTGACTGGTGGGTTAGGGGCCTTAAATCTCAATTTTATCTGTCCCACAGAGTAACAGCCAACCTGCAGTTTCTTTCTTAACACAAATCTACAAATGTCATCTGTTGTTACGTACGAAGTTTAGCCATTAATTTAACATAAAGCTTCAAACTTATGTTGCACCTCCACTGTCTCCCTCCATGCTGCAGGAGAAAATGGACAGTCACCTTTAGATAACAGTGCCATAGTGCACCAATGGAAAAGCTGCGGTTTTAAACATCAAACTATGTCACTGTAAAGGACAATGTCAGTCCGTAGAGTTAGTCCAAGCGGTTTATGATGAATCACAGTTCTGGGGTTATTGCCTTAAAATGACAAATGTAATGTCGGCCTTCTGCACAGTTTGGGTTAAGACCCATAAGTTGATCACTGTGTGCAAGTCTTCATAAATTCTTACCATTAACACAGGAGGAGTAGCGAGTCTTGTAAATTACATACGGATGCCTCGCCGTGGCATGAGCTCATTGATCCTTTGACTGGATTAGCTCAGTATCAATATACTGAGCTGTGTATCGATACTGAGCCTCTTAATCAGAATCAGTGATCAGTCTTGCAGACGTGATCATAAGTGTAACAGCGTGCCACAAAGGGGAAGTTTTTCTCTTGGATGTGCCACAGCTGTGGCTGTTAATTCCACAATAGAAACAGACACCTTACATTAAATTAGTTGATAGATTATAAGCGCGTCTTCTTTTCTTACCAAGACAGTTTGATTCTGATTATGCCAAGTTATCACAAGCAATTTTATCAGACTGTCATATATTTACAGTAAATACAGCTTATATTCATGAGCACACAGTTTTTCTGAAGTCTCAAAGTGTGCGTAGATTATTACAGACACTTGTCATTTAGGATCAGTGTGACGTCTCCTTAGCGCTGTTTGTCCTGCACATTGTCTCAGATGCGATTAATTACAAGAGAGCACACATACATAAGTGGACCCACGAATTTGGCTCCCAGGGCTGACGTCTCAGACTGAGTGTGTTAGTGAGGTAATGAAGCTCGGCGATCCTGAGAACTTTCCAATTAGACACAAGACTCTCTGTCTTCTCTCTAATGAAGAAACCTTGCCATTAATCACCTGTCCTCTGCTGCAAAACTTTGAAGACGAGGCTGTGCACTCACGAGGCTTTGATTTACTACATGAAAGACGGGTGTAGGGAAAGCGGGAGGAAGGATGGATGCAGATAGGGACAAGAGGAGGAACAGGGGGACTTCAAAGGAGAGGGGGGGATAACTAAATTGGAAATGTGGAAGGGGCTACATGTTGATACCTAAACAGAGTGAGAGCGTGAAGTCTAACTATGAGGATGTCATTTTATTACATAGTGACCTCAATACAACCACACTCAGCGACATCACCGCTGCTTTCTCCCTGTTAGGCCTGATGCTGTCGGCTTATGCTCGCGTCGGAGCCGTGCTGGGGGACAAGGACTTGGTGGAGAGAGCAGTGAAGGCTGGGGGTTTCCTAAAGGAGCACCTGTGTGATGCTGAGCAGCAGACCATCCTTCGATCTTGTTACCGTGGAGACCAGATGGAGGTGCAACAGATGTAAGAGAGAAAGTTTTGATTAAGATATAGATCTGTTCCTCTGAGTGTTTTAAAGAGGTTATGGCTCAGTTTAAAAATGCTTTGATTCAGCGATCATGGTCAGAATGAGAATTTGATGACAGCTGGTTGCTTAATGCTTTTGTTCACATACATATCAGGCTATACCCACACAGTCCTGTGTTATAGAATAGAATAAACCTTTATTAATCCCACGGATGAGAAATGTCGGTGTTACACAACTCTTACAGCAAGGGAAAATATAATATAAAAGAAAGACACAAAGTGGTCCCATACACATTTTAAATATTTGACTCTGACTGAAAGCTGTCAGAGGATCTTTGTCCTAATCTTGATTTGGATTTTTTAAAAGTCTCAGAATTTTATTCCTGATTTAATGTATCTGTAGTGCAATACTCTGTCAGAGACACTGCATATATTCTTTTTTCCTGAAGTTTAGTGGACCCCACAGGTAGGGCGTAGAGTCATGACAGGTGAGACGGGAAAGTTATGGAGTGAAACCAAAATGAAATGCATATGATTTATGGAAGGAAAATAAAATAAAGGTTTGCTGAATCACTGCACCGAACAAAGTTGTGCTAAATTGAGTCCTCCTCGGCCGAGAGAGTTCTTGAATGTTTTAGTTCTTATATAAGAAAGGAGAAGAGCATAAAGGAAATACTTCTGTATTTGTTTGAGTTTCCTTTGCTTTCTTCAAGTGTTTGCTAGATTTATGAGACTTGATGCAGAATTTAGGCCCACAAACATGAAAAGCCTGATTTGGATTTGGTTTGATCTTTAAAATATTCCTGTTGTTGTACCTCTAGACTGTTTTGAGCAGGTTGCTATTTTTAGTTTACAGTGGATCTTCTCCAGCAGTGATCCTTAAACTTGATTTTTAATTCTGTGCGGCGGACAGAGTTCTCGAGGTGGCTGAGTTGTGATCAAAGTGTTGCCAGGAAAACTTTCAGTTTGCTGGAACACATCAGAGTTCTGGTTGTTTCCCTGAAAGTTCTCTCAGCTGCCTCGACACGTCACAGCAGAACATCAGGTTTCTCACTCTGTGGTCTAGAGTCCCAGTCTCACCACCTTCGGGCTGATGACTGTGTAGTCTTTAAAGACTGCCCTGTTAAAGCTGAAGACCCAGGTCTAATTGCAAAGGATGATTTTCCAGATGTTGATGTTTTGCACAACATTTAGAAGTGTGTTAAAATTGCAAAGTCATCAGAACGGGACTTGAAGTGAGATTTTTAAAGTAGCAGCAACTCTGGAAACTGTCCGGATACACATGAGATCATAATCTTGAGCTTCTTAATGCCAAATGGCAGAAAGCTTTGTCCCTTTGGTACTGTGGGACATTGTTAAATAGGATATGGAAAATGTTTGTTTTTTTCCCTCACTTTGTATTAAGGAGCTGTACGCAGTGGTTCTGTACTGAGATGGCTGTTTATATGCAAACAGGAAATGGTTATATCTGGATAAATCAGGTTACTCTGAGAAGTCAGAGAACACGCTCACATGCATTCTAGTAACCTGGTTATAGCAAAGCCACATTTACATGCTGCAGTTCAGTAATTAGTTTTTCTCTTTTAGTTTCTATCATTTTGTCTATCCGAAACAAGACTGGCCCCGTGTTAAGTGGGTTAAAGACGCCTGTTGAATGACTTGTGATGAGTTCTTTTTAGCGCACATAACAATACTGCAAAATCTGTTATGTCTTAGAATGACTGTTTTCTCTTATGTGTTTTCGGCGTGTTTGATTTTTAACCTTTTACAGTTAAGTCTATCATGAAGTGGAAGATGGCAAAGAGTTAAGTTAATCCTGTTAAGCTTAAGCTCAGGCTTGTGTGTTGAAGTGGCCGAGAAGACCAAATACAAGCAGAATTTCTCATCAATGTGACAAACACAGCGGAACAAACAGAGTCTCTTGTTGATTCTACACCATCAGTCCAGGTGTCCCCGTTCTGTTGGCTAGCCCTATGTCCTAGTTACTGTGAATGAGTGAGTATGCAGTAAGCCAAATCAGCAGAAAAAATATGCCAGGAATCCCACAGCACAGTGTGAAATGCATGCAGTTTTAAACACACATATAAACAACTCCCTCCGTCTTCCACAGCCTGTGTCTCATTCATAATGTTCCAATTCAGGATGGGGTCGGCGCTGGGAATGCTTACCGAAGCCCTTTTCTCAGGCCTGGTTTACTTTCTGTACATTGGTAAATCACTCTATGACACCAGGCACATGTGGGCCGTGGGTTATTTTTAGCAGTGGGAATCGTAGGTGCTCGGGCTAACTGGGTTAATAAGCCGTGATAATGTTGAGGAACTGATCAGGAACCAAAGGAAGGCATCACAATGGATCCAGTATAGCCATGGCAAGTGGGTCACTGGTGATGTTGACTCATTACTCAGGCTGCTATTGTAGCCTCTTCAGCACTACATTTAGCAGAGATAACTTCTCAATTTGTTGGATTTTTTTAAGATTTATTTTTTGGCATTGTGTAATTTATTAGACTGGATGGTAGAGAGTAGACTGCAAAGTAGAGAGAGATGAAATTGTGTGGGGAGAATTGTAGCCCAGACCCCTTTTTTTTATTTTGGTTTATTTTTTAGCATGAGTCTGTTGTTACTGTGTTTTTTGTTTGTTTGTTTTTCCAAAGATCAAAATATTATGCAGTAGTGAAAATGCAAATGTTTTGAGCCAATAATCAAATGTGATTTTGACTGTACTAATTCTAATAGTGTCATAAGCAGTTATTCTTTTTCCACCTCACTGCCGTTCAATTAGTTTTACACCCAATCCCACACATGCTGATGTGTTGGCGCATAAAGAGCAATGAGGGCGTTCAAATTAATTTCAAGGGTCTGCAGAGCATCATAGGCTTGTGTTAGGGTTAGCTACGTTGTTTTATTAAGGACTCAGAAAGGGCAACCTCTTCATGTGTTTTATTTTTGTCTCTTGCTCCATTTCCTTTGTTCACATTGTTGTGTTATTTCATATGTAATTGACTGCTCGAGTAGCACGTTTTGTAGGATGAGCGTACGAATGAACTGAAACATAAAGGTCAGTGCTGTTGTTAAAATGATGTGACCCGTTGCCTTTCTGTGACCCACATCTCTCCACTAAGTTCCTCCCTCTAAGTTTTATTTAGTGGCAGGTGAGTGCTTGTGTATCTGGAAACCATGATGAAGCCATCATTCTACAAGTGTCCCCTGCGGTGCTATGATACGGTAGACTGACAAGGTGTTTTATCTCTGCTCTCAGGGAAATGACTCATTTAACACGGGCTGTTGAAGTTGTAAATGAAAAGGCTGATGAGTATTGGTTGTCTTGAGCGCTCGTCTCTAGCTGTCATCCCTGTGGCTGGAGTCATCTCAGCCCTAAATAAAGTAATTTTAACTACTGAACAGTCGTTTCTGTATTAAACTACAATGACTGTAGTCTGGAAAAAATATTGAATGTAATGGAAATATTTGTTGCACATAATAATCTATATGAAAATAGTCAGGTACAGGGACTGAAATGAGTGAAAAAGGGGCCAAAGCCCAGAGAAAAATCTTTATAGAGCTTCAAAAAACCTGGAGAACTTTTGCTTTAGGCCAATTTAAGAATTACAGGACATTCTGGCTTCTTGGAAACAAAAGAAAAAGAAAAGGCAGAGTGGCTCAGGACTTTTGCACAGTCCTGTACTGTGTTAAATTGGCTAGTAAAAGTGCTTTTGCTCTCTGTTTGAGTTGGCCCATGAATCAACCTTTTTCTGGGGAAGATAGGCTGCGCTCTGGCTCTTCACCTCTCCATGACCTTACACTGCACTTTATCTCCTCCAAGTCCACCTCCTGTTTTCAGCCTCTTGACTGCCAGCCATCAGCCTCTCATGTCACAGCACTGTCTGGCCTCCTGTCACCATCTGTCCCCATGCACTCACTCAGACGGGATGTCATTAAGATTGGAGGGGAAAAGTAGCACGGGGTGGAATACCACTCGAATTTAGCAGCTGATTTGCAGCGACTCAATAGCAACATTGTGAAGTCTTGAACAATAAATCAGAATCAATATCACAGGTAGAGAATGATTTGTAAAATTGCGAGAGATTGGTAGGACAAAAGATCTCCTTTGAATGAAGAAAGTGGGAGAAAGAAAAAGAGCTACTTCAAACATCAGACATCTTTAGTTGTGTATACCTGTGCGAATGTCTCTGCCTTTACTATAAAAACACAGATGAATAATTACACATTGAGAAAAATGCTTCAGTAAGTGATTATACTCAGCTAACTGTGTATTATAATGTAATCGTGGATTGTCTCATGTATCTCCTTCAGGCTCTTTGAAATGCCTTTATAAGGCAGTCCCTCCACATTTCTTTACCATCTGGCTGTTTGTCTTTCTCAGACTGTATAAAAAACTAGTTAACTGAAAGTAACTCATGGTCAACTCATCGATCAATAAATTCTTAATGAAAAATGTCCTCATTCCCATTCTCCTCTTCTACTACTCTGATTTTCACTTTCTCTCTCCGCGCTCTGCAGATCTCCGTCTATCTCAGGCTTCCTGGATGACTATGCCTTCATCATTTGTGGTTTGCTGGACCTGTACGAGGCCACTCTACAAACCGAGTGGCTGCAGTGGGCTGAGGAGCTGCAGCTGAGGCAGGACGTGTTGTTCTGGGATGATCAGGGCGGAGGCTACTTCTGCAGTGATCCCACTGACAACACAGTACTGCTGCAGCTGAAAGAGGGTGAGGGATGGATGCATTAGCTGCTTGGGGGTTTTTTTCTTAATCATAGGAACATTTGAAGGGGCTCAATGCACTTAACTTCCATAAGAACTACAGCAAAGACCCTGCTCAGAGGGTTGCCACATTCTGGAAGTTTAGGGATGTGTGAGTGGTGATTGCTTTTTATAAAAGATAACATTTAAATCTGGCCCAAGCACAGCTTTTGATTGCTCTGTTTGAACAATACAAAAGAGGCTTAAACAGCTGGAACGTGTGGTTTGCCATGTTTTTAGAAAGTCTTGTCAGAATAGCTGTTTCTAACTAATTTGTCTAATCTCTGAGGGTCTTCAGACTGAAGTGGAATCACGTATAAACAACAGTGTAAAGGAACCTTTTCTTTCTTTAAAGTTTCGGGGACGGTATAGGTACTTGGAGTCGAAATGTAGGTGCTGATAGATTGTTAGATCATCTCAGTCTTGAGGCAAAGATTATTTATTTCTTATAAAATCAAAGTAAACTACTTAGGTATAGGAAATCTCCACTATCTTACCTGTTTCTACAATATTAGTAGTGAATTTAAATAAATAACTCTGAAAGACATTACCATCATGTCAGAGCATGATGCCCGCAGCGATTAGGAATCCATGAGGAGTGTAATTGGATTACATAGTCATAGAGCGCACATTTTGAGAGAGTGTGATTCATACGTCTTTGTTTCAAAAAGATGAAACTTAACAAAAACATAACAATTTGTATTTAGTGTTTTTGTGACTCATTCTGAATAACTAGCTTCTTTTTTTTTGTTTTAAAACTTGCTGGTGTTTTATGTTGTATCTTACCCCTCTAGAAGTCCAGCTGCTCTGTAAAGTTTCAACATACACTATATGTAAGAGATATAATGTAGCCACTTTGATTATAACACACGCATATGCGTGCACACACACACAAATCTATAACCACTATGTGAACCCTAACGTTAAGTCTTATGGATAATATACTGTTTATACAAAAAGGCAAGTTAGTCATGGAGTCCAAAGAGTGTTAAACTGAAGCCTGTGGTCTTGGATAGATTCAAGTGAGTCTTCAAGGAATGGGAGTTTTGATATTAGACCTGAAGATTTGCCCAGATTAGTAACTGACAGGAGCATGTGTGACTGAATGCAGTTTTTGGACAAGTAATCTAACCATAGTCACGCTTGATGAGCAAAGGGGTGATCAGGAAAAGTCTTTAACATTCATTCTCCTGGGCTCACAAATGTCTGTAGAAATCTTAGTTTTGTTAAATAGTCATGTAATGTTTTTTAGCCTCCAGCTGCTCCAGTCCAGTAGAAAATAGGTCAAGCGATTAACAAGCTGAGAAGGGTTCAAGCTTTGGAGACACATAGCGCTGAACAGTGACATCAGAACAATACGCCAGTCGACCAAGCAACAGGCTGAAAGTGCTACAGGCATACAAACACACACACACACATACACACCTGCTGTAAAACTGGAAGTTCTGTTCAGCTGTTAGAAAACAAATGACAAACTGGTGCTGCTACTGTGGCACATGTGGCAAGTCTGTTTAAAGGTGCAGGTGGGATTGACAGACAGGTGAAAGATTAATAGTACAACTGCAGAATACCACTGTGGCTCAGGCAAAGTGTGAGGATGTAACTCGGAGAGATGAATGCATACTAAGTTTGGGACGTGTCTACAGAAGTGGAAATTGGCAGAAGTTGACCACACTGAGTTAAACAGAGGACACATGGATGGATGCTGAGTTACTGGATGAGTGTAATCATTAATGACTCATCTTTTCATGTGTCATCCATCTATTTCTCACCTACGCATCTCTTTTACCTTATTGATCACTTTGGAGCTTAACATGATGGAAGTCTCTTCTGTAATATCTCTGTTAGTCTCCCTCTGTTGCTACACTTTAAATGTTAGTGAAGAGGCAAGAAGACACAGATGAGTGGATAGACTGATGAGTAGCTGGAGGATAAGAGTGAGGAGCAGAGGAATATTGACCTCCTCCTATCTACCTTCAGCACTGTAAAAGCCTCGCTCATTCAAGCTGAACCTCTGCAACTTGAAAGCACTCAAAGACTGATGCTCTGATTCTTTGGATACTTTGATCACCAGGCCTGTCAAATACGTCTTCTTTCTGTCTCTCAGTCCATCTGCTCCCGACAGGCTGGAACAGGACAACAACCTGCAGTCTGCAGTGGGAATCTCAAACCCACCTTCTGCTTCTGCCTGCTCTCATCTTGCTGACATCTTAATTCTTTTCCAGTTATTACATGTTCTTTCCTTGCTGCCCTCATACTTGCCTTTTAGCCTTGTAGGGTTTTTTTTCTTTCACTTGCTCAGTATGGGCCATTTTAATGCTGATTATAAGCACAATTTGTCCGCAAATGTCTTACAAACAGTACTAGAATGTTGCTTTATTTCAGGCTATTCGGTAAATAAAAATCTATTTTCTGCTTGAGGAAATGAAAACCAACCCAGAAACAATCCTACTAGTTTCCCAGTGACTGATGTCTTTTGTCTTTGACCTGGCTCTGCTTCCTGTGCCTCAACTATACAATGATTTTGAACCTGGTGAATCACAAAACAGATGGCACAGCAGTAGACTGGCATCAGAATGATGCAGGAAACCTATGAGACAATATTTCAGCAATATCTAATATAAAATAAGTGATTGACGAAGCTATGATGAGATGTGGGACATTTGGGCCAGGCCCCTAGTGGACAAGCCAGTGTTTATGTATTTTTATTATTAATTATTTGTTATTTATCACACATGCACTGAAAATATCTGCTCTAAGCTAAAATTGGCATATAAATGTAGAAAATAACAAATAATTAAAAAGGTTAGAAATGGATTGATCAAGGTACCCAAATGGCCACTAAAAATGTTGTCTAACCTTGTTATTCATTAAGAAATGTACTTAAAACTTTCCTGCAGTGGAAAGTTTGGCGTTAATTAGAGTTTTGTAAAAAAAATAATCCCTTTAGATGCCTAAAGTTTGGCTAGTTAAAAAGGGAGTGATGAAAAAGTAGTAGAAGTAGCGCTGTGCACACAGATTCACAAATTCTGTGAATTTTTTTTAACTCGTCTGACTGGATAATCTCGTTTGGGACACAGTAGCTTTAACTGATAGGTGTCCCAAGACATACAGTTATAGTGTCTGCTGGACAGACACTATAACTGTTATAGATGAGAACCTCCTCAAGATGAGAAAACGGTCGTGTATGGATGCTCCCGCATGACATGACCCAAAACATACCACCAAGGCAACAAAGAAGTGGCTAAAGAAGAAGCACATTAAAGTCATGGAGTAGGCTAGCCTGTCTCCAGACCTCAATCCTGTAGAAAGTCTGTGGAAGGAGCTCAAGATTCAGGTAGCTAAGCAGCAGCCAAGAAAGCTAAAAGATTAAAAGAGTTTCTGTAAGGAGGCTCGCTGGGCCATGAAATATAAACAAACGTCCAAGGAACCCGTCCTCCGCAAATACATATTCTGTACAGTGTATGAAAATATAATTGTCTATAGCTTTTACTTAGCTTGTAAAAACAAAAATATTTTTCCTCAAGAACTATTTTAATGTTGCCAATCTGTAGATAAAGGAGGATTTGTTTTGTACCAAAGGACTGAGGGAATAAAAATAAATGGGCCTGGCCTGGATGTGCACTCCAGCCTTTCTTCAGTTGCCAGTCCACTGATGGCTGCTGGCATGTCAGAGAAACTGACACTTTGTCGACACGCTGACATGTACCTTTGATCTGCCAGGCTGTAGATTCCAATTTGGATGGAGTTGCCTATCTCTATTTGTATTTGCTCCCTAGCTGCTCTGTCTGACAGGGACCATCTATTTCAACGGCTTCCTACTCCCACTTGTATTTTTATTCATTAATCTTTTGTAGTCTCGACTCTGTTAATGTTTTTCTCCTTACTAATTCAGTCAGTAGGTCTTTCTCCCATCCAAATTGATCTCAAATTGTGTCTTTTCTATTCCTCCATGACAGGATTCATTAATTTTCAGTTGGAACTACAGATCGTTTCTAGTCGTTGTTATTTTTATTGTGAAATGTGGGACAGATCAGAGATGAAGGCCGCTTAAAGCTTGTGTGTTTTTCGGAGCGCTTGTCCCTGCGTGCTGTCACACCTGCACCTGTGTGTGTTTATCGAAGCTGATGCGAGAGAGCTCTCTCATGTGAGAGAGTTGATGGCGCCATTATGGTGGTGGCGCTGTGTGTAGTGGAAACCCATTAGTGACGCTACACCCGCTGCAGTGTGGACGCTGGTCCCAGCAACGTGGCCTGTCACCGCAAGACAGATTACCCCACTATGCTGCCACTCTCAATCTCCTCGCCCTGCCAGCCTCCCCTGCATGTATTTGTTTTCGAAGACTAAGGTTACAAAAATGCACGATATCTGTAGTTGAAAATCAGTTGTGTTTGAAAACAGTTTTTGTCTTTCAAGGTCATTTTCAGATGTATTCGCATTTAAAAAGACTGAAAAATTTAGGATACAACAACTTGAGGCCACTTCAGCTGTTTTTGTTGACTTTAAAAAAAACTGATAAAAGTCTAAGTAGTGCTTTAGTGCAGTGTGTGTTTATTTCTGGGCTGTGCTGACAGCGTGTTTTCTATGTGTGTGTCTGTTTGGAAGCAGTACTGTCACACCTTCATCTGCACTCCTTCCACGGGGATCCTTAAGAGATGAGATGTGAAATGTTGAAAGCAAACAGACTCACAGGTTAAACCTGTGTGTGTGTGTGTGTGTGTGTGTGTGTGTGCTGAAACTTCCTTGCTGTGGAGTCCAGAAACATGCAAATCAAAGTAATTCTGCATTTCAGTCACGCATGGATGATGGTAATTTGTGCTCATTATAAAACATATTAAATATGCAGTGTACAGTACAGCTGTGTAGCTGTGTAGGGACATATTGCTGTAAACACTTAGAAATCAGAACTCTACAACTCAACGTTTTCAGGTTTTGCTCAAAAAGTTCACCCTATAGAGATAATTGTGTTTGGCTTTCTTTAGTACACTCACACACATTAAGAAACACAGACCTCAGGCCTGAGAAGCAGTCATGTAGGGAGGGCAGAGGTTATGGGAAAATCACCTTCCAGGTTCTAATTAGACACTGATATGAATGATAAGGACCAGTCACTGAACAGAGCCAGGCATGGGGTTATCTGTTGTGTCCATCACATCACATGGGAAGGCATTGCATCCACAGTTTGCCTTGTAAGCGTGGCATCATTCTGGATTGCTTGAAACTTTTAATGTTTGTTCATGTTTACACAAGAAGCATCACATTGGTTTAAAAATGTATAATGCATGTCTAATTAAGCATGAAATTCCCTAAACATGCATTCACTTTTTATTATTGTTTTTTTTTTTAATAAAAAATAAAAATAAAATGGAAATGTGGGGATGATTCTTGTGGTCTACATATTAAACATACTATGACATGAAACCATTGAAGGCAACTTAAGTGAAGAACAGGTAAAAGACAAAATAATATAACTTAAATATTATTTAAAAAACAATAATCAACCTAAGATTATTGTTTTTTGTGCATAGCATAGCACCTTCCCAGGACCTTGTTGCAGATAACAATAAATGGGTTGTGTTGTGAGTGAGTGAGTCTGTTTTGCGTCAAGTCCTAATCCCTGTCTTATGGCTCAATCACACAGGAGTAAAAATAGGATGGCAACATCACTGCAACTAGGAATAATCACTGGTTGCCTGGTAATTGCATTGAAGTCTTTTTTGCTGTCAGTGACCAATTGCAAGTAGTTGTGGTGACTATTTTTATTGCATGTTGCCTGGTGGGAAGCAGCCTGCAGTCTGACTTGGAGTTACTGCGATCACTCTCACACAGATGGCATCAAATTTATGATTTCTATTAATTTGTGGAAGAATTTGTTTCAAACTGAGGTTCTGGCTGGCAGATTTGCATCAGACAGCAACAGATTTACAATATTGAATGGTTTATCGCAGTTAGTCTCCGTGTTATCACAAACAAATTGGATTAGTTGCCATTTTGACCCAACTCAGTCGCACACTGATAGAAGACCAACTTCATTTTTGCTGTTTTATTGCCAACTCGTTGCTCCAAATTCACTTTGAAGATGGCAGCTGACTGAGTTGTTGCAGACCTGGTTCCCCATCTTCAGAGCAACCAGTTCAAAGCTGGTGAGATTGCAAATTCTTTGCACAATTGTGCAATAAATACGCTCATGCTGACGTCAACCAAGGTTTTAGAGTGACTATAGCTTGTACTCTGTTTCATTTATACTTACTCTGTTTTCTTGACACTAAGTATATTCCAGGTCTTAGACTGTAACTTTTGACCGTCTTCCCCCCCCCCCCCCCCCCCCTTCCCCCCCCCCCGGGGGGGGGCCCCCCCCCCCCCCCCCCTCCCCCCCTCCACCCCCCCACCCCCCCCCCCCCCCCCCCAAGGACA
>VUQR01035418.1:0-23124 GCA_015108515.1 Hemichromis elongatus
TTTATCAATCTAAAATATAAACATGGAGCCGGAGTGTTGGAGCTATTTGGTCTTTATTTTTGTTATTTTTGAAATTAGTTAAAGTTTGTTGTTAGTTTACTTATATTTTGGGGTTTATTTACAAGTTTATGTGTAGATTAATATTTTTGTTTCAGTGTTTTGTTTGTTTGATGTTACCTTGTTAAATTAGTCAGTAAAAGCTGTAGGGCCATTTTGTTTCTATAAATAAAGAGACTGGTATAGGACCAGCATGCACTGGGGTGGGCCTATGGTTTTTTACCAGAGCAGGAGAAGCAGCAGAAAGTAACAAAAATGGAGCTTGTTATTGCTTGCCAAACTGGATGGATAAACCATAAAACGCAACCTTCAAGTTTGGACAATGGACTTCTTTTGCCTGCGTACGAAATATTGTCTCAGTGCAGCAGTGGCTTGGACTTTTAATTGTGGGATGTTTGGTTGGTCAAGCAAAAAGAAATTGCCACTACAGTCTGATTTACTGTTTTACAATTAAAGTGTTTTCGTTTTTATCTGAAGAGTGTATAAATATCTGGTTTCAACTGTATATTTGTTGATGTTGGTGTTTGGCTTGATTGTCAGCACAAAGAGGGAGAGAGAGGTGGAGAAGAGACTGAGGACAGAACAGAGATGGAACAAGAGCCAGGTGACACAGACGTGTTAGTCAAATGGTTGTTTGCCAAAACTCAGAACATGTATCTACATATATTCTATATTTATTAAGTTATGCAGGCTTGTTTGCACAACAAGGCTAAATAGTTATATAAACCTTTCTGAATCTAAACAGTGTACTTTGGTAGAATTAAAAAATAAGTGTAGTGCAGGTCTATGATGATTTTCAGTGCTACTTAAAATCTTTTTCTGACTCGATAAGATGAGAAATGTTTTATTTATCTATCTCATAGCCAGGAAATTCTTCAAATATCATGGGGAAAAGTGTCTCTATTACATGTGATAAGAGAATGTGTAATTCAACAAAGATGATTTAATCCAAAAAAATCCCAGACAAAAGGAAAAAAAACAGGTTGTGATTATGGGGGTTGTTATGAAAAAATGTGTGTCATATGTCATGTATTTTACATATGAAGTATTAAAACAAATTCATATGAACTGAAAATATTGTTAAATTAAGCCCTATAATTAAATAGGACATGTGATTTCATCAGATCTTTTAAAGAGTGGGTGTCGCTACCTGTTCATCTAAATAAATAAACATCTTATAGTCACAACAGCAGAAGATGGAAATATGATTATTCAAAATCATCTTAAAAGCAAGCTGCTGGAAAAACCTCTTCCTAATAATAGAACGTATAAATGTTGTCTAAATTAAGTGAAGGATTTGGGGAATAACAAGAAATTGTAATAAAAAAAATTAAAACTACTTACTTTACCCATAGATTTGAGTTTTTATATATGTTGAGGTTCTAAAATCAGTTAATCTTGGGAATGTTAAGATCAGTGTGTACCTTGCCATGTTGGCCGAGTCTCTCGTAGCAGATAATTGCATCTTCCCACAGCTCCAGATTTTCATAAATGAGTACAGCTGAACTGATGCAGCCGAGGTCCATCAGCAGGCTGGCCAGCTGTTTCTGTACACAAGGAGAGAAGAAAGCGAAGAGGTCGGATCCATGTTGAGGCATCTAGCATGCAAAGGTGCTTACTATGACAACGCTAATAGTCACAATATGTATAATGTTCACCGTTTTATATTAGCATGCTGGAAAGCAAACATTCACCAACAGTACTAAAAACAGAGATAAAGATAATTACAAAATACTGCTGAGCAGATCTTTGGACATTAACGTCTATAACCATTGGCATGAATGCATATAAATGCATCTGATGATGACGTCAGAAAAAAAAAAAAACTTGTTCTCACTGATATGGAACAATTCTATATCAATAATTTAACTCTGTATATTAAGGGTCTTGGGGGCACTTGAGCACGTATTTGCTCAGAACTTAATATCCATCCATCCATGTATATAGTTGTTTTGTGTAACCTGATAGCTAACGTAGCATGAAGAAATATAATATTAAAGTGCTTCTAGCAGTTGAAGACTGATGGGGAAGAAGACAAAAAGAATCTGTTTTATTCTTATTTATGATGAACAGTTGTCATGATTTATAAAACGACAATTAGACTGATAAACCCATCAGAAAAGTATTTGCTGTGGTAACAGACCAACCACACGCTTTCCTTTTTTATTTTTTAAGTGCAAGTTTTAAGACAATTCTACGCTGGGTGCAAACATTTGCGTGTCTGCAATTATTCTGTGACCATCTACAATCATCTGTGAGACATTACGATGGTGTGATGCACCAACTACCTTACATCAATCAGGCAGACTTGAAAACAGTGTAAAAGGCATAATTAAAGATCCATCCTCACCCACTGTGTGAAATCACAAGTTTTAAACTACCGTGAAATGAATGCAAATCAGTGATACATAGGAAAGCAATTGATAGCATGCTTTAGAAACTGGTTAGCATCAATGTAAAAACCATGACCTGATGTGTGGTTATTGACCACAAATGTGCAAAACTAACAGAATGATAAGTAAACAATAAAAATGGCCTCAGCCTAAAGGCATAAAAATGAAATGGCTTGTCATGAAAACAAAGTTGAACACGGAAAAAAGCAGAAAGCCACCCCCAGAGGAGAAAATGCATTGCAATAGCTGCTGCAATCCTCCTCCTCAACCCACTTTCAGCTCCCCAGACGGTAATACAGACTCTTCACTTCCAACTTTATTGCTGTTATCAGTTACTATCGGCTGCCTGTGTGATGTTTCCTCCCCAACTGATCTCTCTCTCTCCAACACTCCTCCTACTTGAACCTTTCTATTACTGCCTATTCAACCTACTGCTCTTTCCTTACCTTACCTAGGACAGCACTGCTGGCTATGTCAGCTGGATCTGGCTGAACACTTGCCTAATGGTGCAGCACAGACACAAAGAGGCAGATGAGGCAAAGATTTTATCAAGATATGTCACAGCTAGCGTCCCCCTTTAATGTGCAATTTATTCATCAAAATGGGCCACTCTGATGTTGAGTTCCCCCTGAGACTGAGTGGGCTTCCTCCGAGTCCTCTTGCCTCCTCTGAACCTCCATCCTCCCACAGCCTAATGACATGCATGTTAAGTAAAGTGATTCAAAGTTGGCCGTGGATCCAAGGCAGGTCAAAGTTCTTAAGGTGTATAAAATAAAGTATGACCTCTAATTGTATTCAGTCAAACTAAAAAGGTGCTACATAAGCACAATTTTTATGGGATGCTATTAGAATTAATAAGACACTTTTAAGCCTAAAAACTACCAAAATTATTATTCATTTATTTTTTGCACTGTAGCAAAAAAGTGCTGAACTGTGACTCAAGAGGTCAACTATCAATCTAGAATAAAACTCCTAATGAAATATTGATGATCAGATATCTGCCTTGGTTCAGGCTGAATTATGTATACAGATGATGTGTTGTGAACAAATTACAGTCATTCAAAGGTTAAGAACATTATCTTTAAATGTTGAAAGAAAAGTGTCTGAGATGCTGTTTGGAAAGGGTTTTTTTGGTTAAATGTAACTATGCCATGAGACCCAAGACACTTGAATTGTTATCACAGACAAAGAATGATGGAGATTCTTCTTTTGTAACTTTTAAAACAAAACCACACTAATATTAGAGTTTACAAGATATTCAAGGCCTAAGAGGTCTCGTATGACAATCCATCCCCAAACCGGTTCATAACATACCTAAAGTAACAACTTACATGATGCCAGTATCTGCATCTTTATTTATCTGCTCCAGGCTGTTAACATTAAGATTCTGGTTCAGTAGGTTACTATACCCTAGTGGTTTGAGATTAAAGTTTTGAGTGGTTGGTGTTAAAATTAGATTTGGGAAAATAGTTTAATTAGTTTTGAGGGGTTATTTATAATTTTCCTCCTTTTTGTTCCAGAGAATTTTTCATTATAAATAACAACTAAACTGCCTTGTGTTTTCTTTAAACATTTTGACAGAGCTAAACTAATGTGATGTAACAGATAAACATAAGTGACCAGAACCAGTATTTTAGTGGTACACCTGCCAGAATCATAATGTGATGTATGCAAATTATTTTACTGGTTACCAAAAATGTTCCAAGCATGCCAAAAAAAATGCAATGACATGGAACTGAGCTGATCGTTGCATTGCTCTTTGTTCAATTAGCAAATAAAAAAAAACAGCACTTATGCATTATTGATTATAACTTTTGACTACTTTTGATTAAAACTACCCAGGAACAGCTGCTCTTTTCCCCGACACCCTAAACTGGAGGCCTTTTGTCATTTTGTTCTATCCCTATCTGCTAGCTTGATTTCAATCCAAATGCTAAATTTAACCAAATTTGCCATTCATTTATCTATCCCTAAAGAGCCAACTTAATTATAACTTTGGTTCTCTCTCTACGTTTTTTTTAATAGTTTATTTTGAAACATAAAACAGATTTAAAATAACACAAGACAAAGTATAACAACAAATCTAACACTTAGAAAAAATACACATTTGGGTTAAGTATACAAGCTATTTATGCTAAATGAAAAAACAAAACAAAACACTCTCTCATAGTCAAAGTGAATAAAGTGCTAGTCAACGTTCTTCTGGTTTACCAGAAGAAAAACATTTAAACCTGGAATGTTTTTTTAAAGTACATAATACCTGGACAACCCATCTGGGTGGTGCTTGGCAGCAGTAAAAGACTTTGAGGCGCTCCGTCACAGGACAACTCTTGTCTTCAAAGTGGTCTACTATTGCCTGGAAAAGAGAGAAATTCAAATAAAGAAAGAAACTGGAATTCTACAGCAAAAAAGTGCTGCAGAGTCTGTAACAACAGAGTTTATCACCCAGAGTGACTGAATATTACTTTCATCAGCCGAATATAGAACCAGTATCTTCACTGCTAGCAGTGCCAATGTATTTATATATTCTGTGCCACTGACAGAGTTACAGGGTCATTAGGCATTAAACGGGCACTGAGAGATAACATTCATGGAGACAAAGAGCAAATAGTGAACACAACTCTTGTAGCCTACAGCTGTTCGGTCTCCTTTTATGATTCCGAGTTAATTAATGCTAGGAGAAACAAACAGACACTTTTTATTTTTTCCTTCTGCCACCATCTTTGCAGAATCTTGGCATCTTCCAAAAGGTCAAAACTGATGAGATGATCAAATCAAAATCATTGAGATAAATCTCACATTCCCAGTCATACAAAAAAAGCATGCTTTATCCAATGGTACACATAAAAAAACCCCACAAAAGTAAAGAGGAATGATTTTGTAAAGACAGAGTTGCTGCTAATAAATTAGAAAATGACAATGGAAAGCCTCCAAGATGACTTTATTAAATTAAATAATTCCTTGCTTATTTTGGTTTGGGGGAGATTTGCTGCCCCAAGCGAGGGAGTTGAAGCACAGCACCAGAAGACGAATCCTTTAATTTACCAGTTGATTTACGTTCCAACTCCCAGTTATGTTCTTAAGCTCTGCGTAGTGGCCAAAAGGATGAGGCTGTGGATAAAAGCTGTCAAAATAGGCTCCGTCCTTTTGATCTCTGGGCTCAGCCTTAGAGGCAGGATGAGGAGCTCGCACATTTGAAGGAAGTACAGCCACTGTTGCTTTGCGCTGATAGAAACCAGCTGAGGGGTTAAGGCATCTGATCAGGATGCTTTGTAGATTTCACACTTTGTAGGTTTTGTGGGCAGACCTAACAGTCAGGAGCCTCTAAGGGTAGTCCCAGAAACTGCTGGAGAGGTCATTTTTCTCTCATGCAGGATCCCCCATGAAAAAAAAGAAAAACATTTAATCTGTGAGACTCTGCTAGCCTGCTTTCAAAAAGAAACGGCCTCAGAGTGGATGGATGGGCAGATGGATGGATGATCCTTATCTTGAGAACTTGAGTAATTATTATTATCGTTCCAAGCTCCTTAGACTACGATGACCTGGATGACTGAGAACCTTCAGAGACATATTGCCGTACATTTTGGGAGGAACACCCTTCAACTGCTGCAGGAGTATGAAAAGGAATCGAGGAAACTAACGGATTATAGGAACCATCTCCACTTCAACCTAAGATGCAGACAAAGCAGAGTTGTTCCCAAGAGTTTGCGCTTTGGGTCCTCGGTCAGGGGATACAAAGCAGAGTTGATTCTGGGGAGAGCATAAAATCAGCTTCTAAGTGAAAGGATAGGACAGGTCCATTTCACTATAGATGCCCTCTAGAACAAGATTAGTCAGACTCTGCAGGAACTGGAAACCCTTCTACCCTCTCCTATTTTAGAAGAGGTTTACAAGTTTGTGGACAAGGCTCAGTGGGCCCAACACACTAAAGGAAAGAAAGACGACAACAGGAAATTCCAGACTTTATCTAAAACATTGACTCCTCAGTTAGAACTTACACAACACAGAGAAGAACACTCACCTGAGGACAGTCGAGTAAAACGGGTGAAGAACTTTTCAGACTGCAATCTCACTGAACCTGAAAAGAAAGTACTAGCCAAAGGACTCAATTTTGCCTTTTCTCTTCAACAGTTGCCCATAGTGGACCTCATCACAGCCACAGAAATCGCCATCCAAATTAATTAATTAACACAAACAGAAGTGGAGCAAATCAGGATGAAGGTTTCAGCCACCCTCTCCAGTGCCAAAATCCCTCCGCTTAACCTAAAAAAAAAAAAGAAAGCCCTTGCTTCCCTGAGCAAAGACCAAAACATCACCATATTACCAGCTGGCAAAGGAATGTGCACAGTGGTTCTAAACACAACTGATTACCGCACAAAGATCCCTAGACTCCTCAGTGACAGCAATACCTACGAAACCCTAAAGCAAGACCCCACAAGCAGCTACAAGAAGAAAGTTATTGCTTGCCTCCAAGACCTTAAAAAGGACAAAATCATTGACTGTCCTACATATCATCACCTATACCCAGGGGATGCATTACCCTGCATTTACGGACTTCCTAAGATCCACAAAGAAGGTGTCCCACTCAGACCCATTGTCAGCAGCATTAACTCAGCCACTTACAACATTTCGAAACACTTTGCCATCATCCTAGCACCCCTAGTGGGGAACACCCCACATCACATCAAGAACTCTACCGACTTCACTGACATGGTCAGGAAACTCACCCTGGATCCAGATGAAAGTATGGTGTCTTTTAATGTAGTCTCTCTCTTCACTTACATACCTACCATGGAGGCAGTGGAGACTGTCAGAAAATGACTATAAGAAGCCAGCTCCTTGGAAGACAGAACCAACTTCCCCCCCGATCAGATTTACACACTGCTAGGCCTCTGCCCACACACTTGGACCAGTACCTCCTCTTTGTCTCCCACCACCCTCTGGAACACAAACTTGGAGTAATCAGGACTCTACAACACCGGGCAGGAAATGTTGTGTATGCTGTACAGTGTAGCGAGGAATGCCCAGACCTCTACATTGGAGAGACCAAAGAGCCACTTTATAAACGCATGGCACAGCATAGAAGAGCCACCTCTACGGCACAAGACTCTGCCATCCATCTGCATCTAAAGGACAAAGGTCACACCTTCGAGGACGCCAATGTTCACATTTTGGACAGAGAAGACAGAGGAGTGAAAGAAGCCATCTATGTCCACTGTGAACGACCATCTTTGAACAGAGGCAATGGTTTACGACACCAACTGTCTGCCATCTATAATCCAGTTTTGAGATCCCTTCCCCAGACGCCTTAACGCCCACTCACAACCTGGGCCATCTGACCTCAGGAAATCACATGATAGGGTGGGACAAGGTTTCACACTGAGATCACCCAAAACCATGGCTGATTGTGACCCACAGCCGTTTCCACACCTTGCCTCATGTGATTTGGTAGAGGATCAGTAGGGGGTCCATTGTCCCTCTTGGGGAACACTCCTACAGGGCTTAAATATGGGACTCTCCACCATTCGTCCCTAGAACTGAAGAAGCTTCTCGAATGAGAGGTGAAATGTCTTCAAGCAACTTAAAGAAGTCCAGACGCCTTTTTCTTTCCAAGCTTCTTAGACTACGATGATCTGGATGACTGAGAACCTTCACAGAAAATAATTACTATCCAAAATCAAGTAAAACAACGTAGAACAACCCATAAGAAATTAATATATTTATATTTATATGTTCAATAAGCTCAAAATCTTTATAGGAAACCAATCCAACCTCTCCAAACATCTGCAGTAACATTTGGAGCTGTGCAGGATTAATGGTTTGGTTTGTGCTCAGGGTTGTCTGGAGAAAAAAAGATTAAGGTTACTCAATAACCCACTGAAACTGTGAGTCTGCAGAGCTCTGCAGCTCTTTTAAGTTTGTTTGTGGTCTCACTAATTTTCTTATTCTGTAACATAAAGGCTAAACCATTCACAGATGGGCAGATACGATTACACACAAAATGAAAACACAGTAACCAACAGTATCCTTGTATGGACTTGCCCTAGAGCAAAAACTATACTCATCATAAAATCAAGGCTGCAGAACCTCTAGAACCGGGGTTTCGAACTCACGGCCCACAGGCCATTTGGGCTCCATGTTACCTCTACTTGCAGCCCGCATATTGATGTGAAGAAATATTTTTTTTAATTATTATTCGAATAATGATTTCACATCAAGGCAACATGAGCAGAGTGTTACAGGCATGGTCCTTTAAGACTGTAGCCACATGGGCGGTGTAGTCCTTGCTGCACGTGTGGGACTGCCCCTCCCGCTGTGTGTGTGAGCGCGAGGGAGGGAGAAAAAGGAAAGTCGAAAAGTACGAGGTGCTACCGGCCAGAAACGGGAGATGGAAATAATAATCACTGCAGCCAAAAAGAGTGCCTGACGAGCCCAGTTGTAAATAAGCTGTTAAGACTCGACTAGACGCTGTGTTCGTTTTTTCCTCTGAAACAATAAAGTTCTGCTGGAGCAGCCTTTTAACGCCTCTCTCTGTCTCTCGTTAGCAAAGTTTACCCAGACAGTAAAGCTAGTTCCCGGCTACAAGCCCGACTCGGAACCCAAAGTATTAGCCAGAGGTCTCCTTACCACGGTTCGGAGCCGCTGACCTGGCCGAGCTAACAAGAGAGTACAAACATGTTGAGGGATTGGCTGTGTTAGTTCATTTAGAGATTTATTTGGAAAGAAAACAATTTTCAGTTGCAGTCAAAAACTAATGTGTATGCTTATGTCTGCATTTTTATTTTGTTAAATACAAAAAAAATATAGGAAAAGTGCTGCAACGTGTCTGGCCAGAAAGAGCATACCAATTTGTTTATTTGGTAGTTCAATGAAAGGCTTCAGATCGTTAAGAGTGAGAGAAAAAAAATTTGTTCATGTTTGCAGTTTTGCCTTGTTATACAATATTAAAATCAAATAAAACAAACAAAACACTACACTTCAGGAAATATTAGTGGGTATTTTCTTGTTTGTTTTTTTGAACTACTTAAAAACTAAAGTGGCCCTCCAATGAGATGACGGTGCCAGAAGTGGCCCGTGGCTTATTTGAGTTAGAGACATGATACGCATCTTCACAAACAAACAAAAAGACTATGAACTTTTATGATTAACTTTTTTAATGGGCTATAATTTAATTATCAAAAGCTGGAAAATACAGGTGAGGAAAGTCTGTGTTAAGACTCTGCCTTCACAGTGTGGAAAACCTGGCCCTCAATTTTCCTGCTATGGATTTCAATTAAATCCCACTCCCCAAAGGTGATCAGATGACAAAGGAGGCCACTATATCCACTTAACCACTGTCATATTTATGAAACCAGCCTCAGACAACTCTGTGACAGGATGCATTGTCTTCCTGGAAGCAGCCATTAGAAGATGCACTACTCTGCCCACAAAACTGTGAAAAGAGCAAACATAAAACCGAAAAACTGGGATTCAACCAGTGATTGGTTACTATTTAGCTGTATGATTCAACATATCACAACAGCAGCCTGGACTAGCTACACATATAGTTTGGATCCATGAATTCATGCAGCTGACCTCAAATTCTGACCCACCATCTGCATCGGAAATACAGGTTCATTAAGCCAGGCTGTTTCCAGTTTTCTATTCTTCTGTTTTGGTTCCAATGCCCTCTGCCCACTACAGGTACAGATTTCTGCTCTGTGCTTACTGTAAACAATTTCTGTTATTGACAGCTCATTGCATTGTCCATTATGAGGAGCACTCATCATTCCAGATGTGCAGTTGATTTTCAGTAAATCAAAAATCACAACAGACACCTGTTATAAGCTGTTATCTCCCAGCAGCTGATAACACACTCCTAACATACATTTCTGGAATTTTTCTGATAGATGCAGGTACAATAAAAATAAATAAAATAAACAAATAACACATCACAAGAACAATGTTTTTACCAATTCCAAGACTGTTCATGTCCCTGTCTAACTCCTTCGAATAGAGGCATAATTTTTGTACTTATAGCAGTCATTGATGTTATTTTGGCATATTGTGTGATTGGTGGTGGTGTTAGAAGAGACTCTGAATCTTATTAAAACAGGGTGTCTCATGTGTGGGCTTTTCTACAATGAGCTGGACTGATTAAGGTAGGCAGACCCTTGCACACTGTCTGCTTTCTGTTTATCTTGACCTTCTTCCTGAGTAGTTATTTACCTGGGTTTGCATCATGGCTCTTTCTACACATCGGGATTTTCCTTTTTCCAGTTTTGTCCTGAGGCAAAGTGCTGATACTTCCACGGGCCAAAACTTCGGTTGAGACAAAACACACTGTGGAACAAAAAAAGAAAAATAGAGGGTGGGTCAAAGAAACCACAGTATTCAAATCATCAGGAATACATCGTTGTGTGCAATAGTATCATTCTGGTGGCTAAAGCGAAGCAGCTCAGGTAGTAGTTTGTCATCCTCATCATAAGGTGGCTCAATCCAAAGGTCCAAAGGACATAAGGGATTTATGTATGGCTGAAAGAAATGTGACTGGTATGTAAAAAGTATTTTACTTAATTTTATTTTTTACTAACTATTAAACACTGAAAAGCAAATGAAGGCAAAGATTTTTGTATTAACAAATCTGAACCACGTGAGTAGCAAATAATAAGGTGTGTGTGTGTGATATATACACACACATATATATATATTTATTTTTTAGGAAGGTTGTTGGCTGGTAGTTGGATGGGACCAGTCCCTCAGGAGTGTCCGGCCTTTGGTTAGCCATTCCGGTTGTCTCTGGTGGCAATAAGACTGTACAACTCCTCCTCACTCTGTAGGTGATTTCCTGAGGACTATTAACAAGCTATTCTGTTCCCACTCAGACTGTGCAATATCACCCTTGAATGTTTGTTTCATCTCACCATTATATGCTGCTACACTCTCTTCTATTCAATTGCACAATACTAGGACACTTTAGAATCACCTGCACTGACAGCTAAGCTATTTATTTTTTAGGATAGTTATATTGTTACTTCTTCGAGTCACTTGATATTATATTTTCACACTATCATATTTTATATTATTGTATACTAGCATTCTTATCGTATATTGTATATATTGCATTTCTTATATTGTATGCATATCTTATTCCTCTGTTCCTCTGTCTCTCTTGCTGCATTGAGCATGTGTACGACAAAAGAATTTCCCACGGGATAAGTAAAGTTCTTCTTATCTTATCTTGTCAACTAGCAGCTGGTTCATTTGTGCTGCCAGAGGCTCATGGAGTGCAGTCAGCCACCTCCTCCAGCTGGTCCAGGAGAACACCAAGGTGTTCTCAGGTCAGTCAAGAGATATAATCTCTCCAGCGTGTCCTGGTTCTGCCCCGGGGCCTTCTCCCAGTGGGACATGCCCGGAAAACCTCACCCAGGAGGCGTCCAGGAGGCATCCTTATCAGATGCTCGAAACACCTCAACTGGCTCCTTTTGATGCAAAGAAGCAGGGGCTCTAGCCTGTCCCGAATGGCTGAACATCTCACCCTCCCTAAGGGAGAGGCCAGCCACCCTTTGGAGGAAGCCCATTACTGCCGCTTGTATCTGCAATCTCGTTCTTCCAGTCACTACCCACAGCTCGTGACCATATGTGAGGGTAGGGACATAGATCAACCAGTAAATTTAGAGCTTCGCTTTTACACTCAGATCTCTCTTTATCACAACAGACAGCATCTGCATCACTTCAGACGCAGCACTAATCCATCTGTCCATCTGCCGCTCCCTTCTTCCATTACTCGTGAACAAGACCCCAAGATTCTTAAACTTCTCCACTTAGGGCAAGAACTCGTCCCTGACCCAGAGTGGGCACTCCACCCTTTTGCGGATTAGGACCATGACCTCAGATTTAGAGGTGCTGATTCTCATTCCCACCACTACACACTTGGCTGTGAACTGTTCCAGGGTGAGCTAGAGGCCATCACCTGCCAACAGAACCACATTATCTGCGAAAAGCAGAGATGAGATCCTGAAACCACCCAGGTGAAAGCCTTCCGCTACTTGGCTAATTTTGTTTTAATTCTTTTATTATCCTATCATTGTTTTATATTGTTATTATTGTTTTACATAATTTCTTTTTAATGCCATTTTTATATTGTTAACCACTTTGTGCAGCATCGTCTGTCTGTCAATGACAAAGGGCATCCCAGGCAGAGCCCATCACCCACCAGGAATGAGTCTGACTTATTCCTGGCTATGTGGACCAAGCTCTCGCAACGGTTGTATAAGGACTGAATGGCCCGTAGCAATAAGCCAGACACCCCATACCCCAGGAGCATCCCCCATAGGCACCCTGGCTTTTCCAGGGAGGCTGAGGAGTGTTATTCCCCTGTAGTTGGAACACACCCTCTGGTCCCCTTTCTTAAAGATGGGAACGACCACCCCGGTCAGCCAATCCAGGCGTACTGCCCCTGATTTCAGGAAGAGGTCACTAGGAAAGCTGCAACTACCAAGTACCTGCAGAGGGTCAGGCAAGTCCTGAGAAGTCAGCTGAACAGTAAGAACAAGATCCGGGCTATCAACACCTACGCCCTGCCTGACCAGGTACCCTGCTGGGATAATAAGCTGGCCAAAGGAGGAGATAGACATTGACATCAAGACAAGAAAGCTCCTGACCATGCATGGAGGGTTTCACCCCAAGTCCAGCACCCTGAGGCTGTACGCTAAGTGGAAGGAAGGAGGCCGGGGACTGGTGAGTGTCAGCACCACAGTCCAGGACAAAATAGTGAACATCCACAAATACATCGCTAAGATGGCCCCAACTGACAGCGTGGTCAGCAAATACCTCAGGCAGCAGAAATTCAAGAAAGAAGAGGAAGACGATGAACCATCATGGAAGGACAGGCCCCTGCACGGTATGTACCACCGGCAGATAGCAGATGTGGCTGATATCGAGAAATCCTACCAGTGGCTGGGCAAAGCTGGCCTGAAAGACAGCACAGAGGCACTAATCATAGCAGCACAGGAACAACCTCTGAGAACAAGATCCATAGAGGCTGGGGTCTATGACACTAGGCAAGACCCCAGGTGCAAGCTGTGTAAAGATGCCCCTGAGACAATCCAGTACATAACAGCAGGGTGCAAGATGCTAGCAGGCAAGGCATACATGGAACGCCATAATCAAGTGGCCGGCATAGTAAACAGTATACAAACATACGGCCTGGAAGTCCCCAAGTCAAAATGGGAGACGCCCCCTAGGGTGGTGGAGATCGAACGGGCTAAACTCGAGAAATACCAAGGGCTCAGAGAAGAGCTCGAGAAGATGTGGAGGGTGAAGGTAATGGTGGTCCCAGTGGTAATCTGAGCACTAGGTGCAGTGACCCCCAAGCTAGGCAAGTGGCTCCAGCAGATCCCGGGAACAACATGAAGAACAACATCGGAGATCTGTCCAGAAGAGCACAGTCCTAGGAACAGTTAAGATACTGCGCAGGACCCTCAAGCTGCCAGGCCTCTGGTAGAGGACCCGAGCTTGAAAGATTGACCGCCCGCAGGGGCGAGCAGGGAATTTTTTCATATATATAAATAAAAGAACTGCAGTTAAGCCAGGTTAGCAGCCAGACACTTTTACTATGAAGTCATGATCTTGTCATATATGCTGTCATACAGTTTAGCATTGTATTGATTAAATATGCAAGGCCTTCCCCAGATGGGAGCATTTGTTCTTTGGATGTGTTACTTTGAGCTTTGGCCTAGAGAAGAGGCCAGAATTTCTGGATCATGTTCACATATGGTTTGTTCTTTGCATAATAGAGCTTTTGGATGGCACAGACAATACTTTCTGGAAGGGTTGGTGAACACATGCAGTGTCTTTCAGGACCCAAAGATCATGGGCATCCACTACTGATTTTCAGATTTTCTTATTTATTTTAATACAGACACTGAATATCTCATGAGCTATGGTACATAATGACATTAAAAATTCAAAGTCTTCTTTGTTATGTTGAAAGACATTCTGAAGTTATTCCCCAATCTGTAGATGCAAGCCAACTTCTGCTTGTTCACAAATATAACCTCTCTAAACTGCAAGCATGTTAGTGACCTGCTGTCAGTTAACCTACTTAACACATTTTACATAGCATCCCAACTTACTGGAGTTGCAATTGTACCAAAGCACTGTAGAAATGCACACAATGCACAGAATGCAGTGACAAAAACACCTAAAGTAACTTTTTTCCCTTTCTTCTGCATAGTTGAAAGCAGCACAGGGGCCTGCCTGTCTGCTTGAGAAATCAAGCAGCAAGCTTCAGTGAGAACACCTAATTATTAAAACCTATTAGAGCCACAAAGTCTTTATCTGTGTGCTGTGGTGATAATCTGCTGTATAATAGCTGGCACAGCTTAGTGGTTTAGCTTTAGATGAGCTGATTAAAGGGAAAGCGGGGAGGGTTTGTTCAGCAGATTTACTGGTAGGTAGATGTCACGGAAAGAGGAGTGAAGCTTTACATCTGAATTCATGTCTTGACTCATCTTTAATCAAAACACGTTATACAACAGTTAACTTTCTACACACTGTATATTTATGACAATGGAAATACATGATAAAAGAGATGCATGGTTCGAGGTGAGATAAACAAACACTAATGATCTTTGTGGATGCTTAGCAAGTCTTGCTGGAGTCATTAATGCAAGACTAAATTGTCCTAATTATGCAGTTATTCCTCTACCAACATCAATCGTTAAGCAATTAAAAAAAAAAATCAAACGATAAAGCATCCAAAGCATTTTTCATGCCTCTGTTAACACAAATGGGTGCTTCTGAACAGAAATGACAAGTTAGAGGAAGTTTTTGATGGTGGAGCTAAACTGCTTGATGACTAAATCCACTCATTTTGTTGATAATTTTCTGTTGTTTTTGAGTGAATGCTTTGGATGCAAACAGTAATAGAAAAAAATTTATGTTTATGTTCCTAAGTATACAAGAACAATGAAATGAGCCCAGGATTGTCTAACAGCAGTGTCAGACACCCCTGCCTCTAGTGCTGATTTTAGTACAGGGGTGTCCAACTCCAGGCCTTGAGGGTCAGTGTCCTGTGGGTTTTAGATATCACCCTGCGTCAACACACCTGAATCAGATGATTAGTTCATTAACAGGCCTCCGGAGAACTTCAAGACATGTTGAGGAGGTCATTTAGCCATTTAAACCAGCTGTGGTGGATCAAGGACATATCTAAAACCTGCAGGTCACCGGCCCTCGAGGTCTGGAATTCGAGACCCCTGATTTAGTAGTAAGGGAGCTACTTCAACAACCTCCAACAAAGGTTGTTCCTTGAACAGGAAAACTGTTCTTGCTGAAGGATGAAACAATTTTAACAATTTCACTACAAATATCATCCACTCCTGTAGTTTGGGAACTTTTCAATTTACTAATAATATTTTGTACCTCCCAACTGTTTGTGGGTTTTAGGGAAAAAAAAAGTTCAAATAATCTCCTTGCATGTATTGTTTATAAGTAGCTCCCCCTGGAATTAGATACGTTTTTGTCTATTGAAATAAAGAATTTATTATAATTATTAGCAATATTTGTGTAATTATAATCTATGTTTGTATCAGTGATTTGGGGGGAAACCATTTCTTTTTTTTATCCCGACCCAGAATTTTATTCAATACCCTCTAGCATTGCTTTTGGTTGGTATGAGAAACCTGGATTAAATCTATATAATAGTTCCGCTTATTCATTCGTATTAATTTAGTGAGTTTATTCCTATAGATAGAATATTTTTGCTGGTTAGCATCAGTTGGATTTTTAATGTAGTATTTATAGAGCATATTTTTCCTTTTTATTGATTTTCTAATCAACTGGTGATGTGCAACCCAAAAATGACAGAAAGAGCAAGCCATGAATGACACAGTGGAAAGGCAGGGATTTGGGTAGCTTGACCCAAGATCAACACAGGCAGAAAATATTTTTTAGTTTTATTATGTGAAAACACTGTGAAGCTCCTAAAAAGTTACAAGGTTAAGTTACTTGAGTTACTGTTAACCCCATGCCAATAGATGCAATTTGAACAGTGTGTCATCAAAAACAGTAGCTCATTGGAACAGAATTATGAAAAGTGACCATTTATTTATGCTTATAAATGTTGCTGCCTACAAGTATCTATAAAAATAATTCTGTATTTTTTAGTCAGAAATATTTTTCCAAATTGTTTTGAAACATCAAAATATAATTTTAAGGTTATATATCATTCACTCCCTTTGTGCATGAATAATACCCACAAAAGTCAATGAAATGAAATGAAGAGGGGGACACAATTAAACACAACAACTTGAGAGACTGATAAAGTCATATTGGGACAGATTAAATACACCAGACACCGGTCTCCAGTACACTGGTACTTGGTTAGGAGGAGACAGGTTTGCTTGGTAGCAGGTTATACTTACACTAAATGTATTCATTTATTTTTTAGGTATTAAGTATGGTGATCAAAATTGAGTTAATGTGAGAGGTATTTTAAAAAGTGTGTAATGCTGCAAAGAGTACACTGGGGCTGAACAAACACATCTGGATGTGACAAAGGAGACGCCAGGCTATGTCACATGGGAATAAGACTTGTGTGACTTGGCTGTAAGTTTTTACTGCAACCCTGAGATGAGGTTCAATTTATTCATTTTATTCATTAACTGCAAAATACCATGAACTCTTATTGTGGGCCAGGTTTTCACCTCCTTCAGTTGCAAAGGGAGTCAGGCCTCATTTCCAATTTACCTTTCTACCAGCATAATTCATGGTCCTGCAAATGTGTCAATCTGCATACACATTTGTGTTCGGATGGGTGGGGCAGAGGGTTTTCACACACCGTACACGTGCTTTCGTGCAGTTGGTGCAGATTAACAGATTTAATGAATAAAAGCCAAGGCAATAAATAAATCGGTATTGCGACATTTATGACATTTAAAAACCAAACAAACAATGACATATTTACTATGCAGAGTCCTGATGTATGAGTGGTGCAGATAGGTATCAGACAGAGAGAGATCAATGAGGAAGCATGGTTGCAGAGATGTAAGGGATTTAGATATAATGGTCCTAACTGGACCATAGACACAAGAAAGGTCCCTAAACCCTCTTGGTTGGATGTCCAGAAGCTGGTAATTTACTGAGGTGCATCATCAGTCCCTGTGTTGCTGATGCCTGAACCCTATACAATCTGCCAAAATCTCATACACTTCTCTCTAGAAAAAGATATAGAGGGACTTTAAGTTTCACAGATGGTTGATTTTTATGCAGCTACTTAATAGTGCCTGTAATAGTGCCTGTTACACTCAAATCATGGGCAAAAAGCTCCTGTAATAACTGACACATTAGCAGTGCAGAGAGATGTCCTTCTAGTAAGGTGATAGAATTCAGGTATCGATGAAGACAGCCAGACATGTGACAACCATCTAACCAGCCTGCAGATTCCCGGATCTACATGTAGGCTGGGAAGATGCCTGCCCACAGAGCCAGCAGCTGCTTGCATCAGCATTTCCAGCCAACGCAGTGAGAACACAGATATGCGAGCTTATTTTGTATACACAGTTGGCTTCATAATACCCCCTGTTCAACTTTAAAGGAAAGTGATGAGCAGAGAATAAGCTGAAAACCACTGGCATAGTAAAAATGTACCCATAAATATATTTGTGTTTAAATGGTATTTGGATAGCACCATTTAAAAAAAAATTAATATTGACACACAGACTTGCATATGGCCTCATGTTGTTAGGATTTCAGGTAATGTAATAGGATTAAAAATGTAGGTACAGGAAAAAGTAGTTAACATTTTTCAAAGAAATACAGAAGAGCTGATTTTGACTGCCACATACTCTTCTCTCTACAAATATTTCCAATGCACTTCCTTTGCAAAATAAAGTTTTAAACATCATGAGCCAAAAAAAATACTCATACTCATATCCTAAATGCAAGTAACAGTGCAATGTCAATTTATAGTGACAAAGACAGGATTATTATTTTAGGACCAGTCGTGGAAACATGACAATGATCTCTGCCATTCTAACAATCCAATGATTTCAAAGACCTCATGAAGCAGAAAAGCAAACAAAATGTGATGATATTATCTGAGGCATTATATTCAGGTGTAAGCAAGCCAGAACAATTAGTGGGAAACACTGAACCTCTTCAATAATCCCACCACTACACTGTTACTTCTTTTTGCCACTTATACCGGTAGGTGCATCTTTGTCAAGTTTATTTAGTGGCTAGTAAAATAAAACATGGAATTTTAAAATGCTGTGTTGATTAGTCGTTCACAATTTACTTTAGAGCTTCTTTATCAGTGTAAATTCAATCCAGAGAGCCCACCATTGTCCCTTTTTCACCAGGCTAAGATAGTTAATGTATGGTATTGGCCTATAATAAGAATAAATATAATTTGATGAAACATTATGTTGCACAGATATACATATACAGTAAACATTGATTAGTGCTGAATTACATCTTCCAACTGGGTCATCATAAAGATAAAATCATAGTGGTACTCCAACTACAGTTTTTCTGCCACTAAAAAAAGTTCCTTGAAAGTTTTCAGGAATTTCTAGTTGCCTTCATAGAAATCACTGGTGGTATTTGGGAGCATCCCTAAAGATTTATGGTTTTGTTTCCCTAAACATGAGCTCAGCTTTCTCACTGCTCTTCTTTGCGTGAGTCATTTCATCATTTTTGTATGGTGGCTTATATTTGAATGAAGTCCACTTCAATTTGCTGGTGCAACTATATTTGGATCATTTTCATCAGAATTTCAGCACTCTGCTGAAAAACCTATATTTAGGATTTTTATTAATCTAATTGCAAGTCTGGTTGTACATATCTTATTTATTGCCTGTAAAAGCAGTGAGGCCTAAATAATGATTTATAGACTGCTGCATTATTTTTCATTTTGTTCATTTTTAGTTTGACAGTTAATCAGAGGAGTGTACGTGTCGGCTGGGTTAAAAAAGGCAAGGCATTCTATCAAAGCCATTTTTCTTTAATTTTAAAGGGAAACCTTACAAGGCTTGTCATTAAAAAAGTAAACAATAACTTACAGACGTGAAGGCCAGGAGTTCCTCTTCTGTTAGTTTGTGTACAGGGTTATTCTTCTGGAAGTCAGTGCTGCAAGACAAATTCTTTGTAAATACATAGTGGAAAGAATATTAAAAATATCCTATTTTACAAGTAAAACAACTAGTAACTTGAGCTTTAAACAAACCAGATTGCCCTCAATTGCAATAGTCAAACATTTTCTATGAAGTGGTGACATCGGGGTATTTGGGTTGTTGACCAGTGTTTTCAGTTTAATTTCCCATGCCTATTTCCTGTTTTATTGTGATGACCTTTTGTTTGTGTGCAATATGTTTAGTTCTACTTCCTCTGTTTCTTTTTAGTTAGATGTAACCGAGCTGTGTTCTCATCTGTTTCCAGTCATCCTCATTATCCAGTCTATTCAAGCCCTCAGTTACCCCCAGTTCCTTGTCTCGTCGGCGTCAACTCCAGAGCAGACAGAGTCCCTGACACCCGAGGGCTCTCAACACCCCGGAAGGCGCCCGACCAAGCCACGGACGCCAGGCCTCACCAAGCAGCCACCGGGAGTGAGCAAGTACACATCCGAGCACCTAGCCACAGATAGGAATCACCAATGCACCGACAGGTAAGGGCATCAGCCACCGGCAAGGAGCGTGGTGGGGGGAGATAGGCCCCCACAACTGGAGGGCCTGAGATGTTCCCAAAGAGTTAGAGTCTAAGATCCAACCTGACACATAAGCATAGACAAACAGGCACACAGAGACCGTCCTTAGTCCTGCAGCAGCAGGGAGAACCGGCATCTGGGGGGGCCAGTTCGGCAACACAGCAACCTGGATTCAAGCCCCCAAGAGCCCCAGCAGGGAGTCGGAGCACCCCCAGAACTATAAGTCCCCAAGCCTGCCCCAGAGCCAGGGGCAGCTAGGCTACCAGGCCGGTAACCTACATCTGCCAGCACAGACCCTCCTCCAGCCCTGCTGCACGCAGCTACCAGAAAACACCACCCAAGAGCTGGTTGAGCCCCCAAAGAAACCCATCCCTAGGGGATCCCCAGATATCCACACCCGTACCCATCCCCACATCAACCACAAAAATGAAGGTGGGACAAAACCACAACCCCACAACCCCACTAGGCGATGGAGCCAATCAAAGGAGGGATTGCTCTAATGTGGTGGCAAAGGATGTATCATATATGATCTATCAGACAGGCTCTATATTGGTTGGAGTTAAGATTATTTTTATTTTTTTTCCACTTCATGAGTACAGTCTTCTTGGCAATGCATAGGGCCGTGACAACCATGTGGGCTATATTCATCTCTGTAGTGGTATCATCCAAGTTGTCCAACAAGCAAACTAGAGGGGAGGCTGGAATGTTGCATTTTAGACCATCCATTTCCAAAGTCAACAATGTTTTTTACACAAAACTCTTGAGCCAATGTGGATAACATCAGCTAACCATGCAAACTCCTGGGAATGATTTATGACTTGTTATAATGGGTTAGTGAATAAAGACAGTTTAGAAAATATTTTAACTACTATATTTCATGTCAGCTTGGGAATTACTCAGAAGCTACAGTGAGCTTTAAAAGTACTTTTTCTAAGAGGTAAATTTCAGATCTGCCAAGAGCTCAAAATATCCACAGAGAACAAAAAGACAAACCAGACAAGGTCACATTCCCAGAGTTAAAAGGACCATGGAAAAGTTAGTTCTCTGATCCTCCTAACCAGAGTCTCTACTTATTAAGGCCTTGGCAAGGAATTAATGAATGATGATTACATCCTGGGATTAGCTCTCATTAATACAAGAAGCAGTGACAATAAAGACAATTTATTAAAATGTATAAATATACTGCATCAGGTCAAAGTGAAACAAGCGATAATGCCAAATGTTACTTTTATATGCCAACATTCAGATTCACCATACACAGTTTATACGTTTACAGGGACTATATTTTCTCAAGGCTTCTATTATAGATAGAGTGTCAAATGAGTACCTAGGCTAAATTTTGAGTAAAGTTGGTGCCTCTGGAAGACACAGAGACTTGTTTTTAACACTGTTTTGTAGTGGTATCAGGGTGCGCAGATTTTCCTTTAATTTAAACAGACCTGCTGCTCATCAATCATCTCCTAGCAATCTCACTGACTCCTCCCCTGACCTTCAGTTGGCCCATCCAGTTCCATGACCAGCCTAGGAATTAATCACCAAGTTACTGTGAAGATAACTATTCTTCTATATTACATTTTAGTCTCTATTTTTTTATCCTTCTGCCTGGATTAAACCACCAGGTCAAACACAGTCATACAGTCACTGAGCTATAAATTTAGAGAGAACTATAAGTCGCAAAGAATTTATGTCTGCAAAAAAGTAAGGGTTGGATAAAAGCAGTGTTGATAAACTCTAAACTTTACATACAAAAATATACAACTTATTAACTGATTCTGGAAAAAGGTTTGTGCATGTGGTAAATGTACACAGTCACACATTCAGTTTAGTAACCACTGCACTATATTCCGGCGACTGTCATCTAAGACCAGAGCACAGCCTTTAGTACGCCTAATTAAATCTTAAGAATCAGAGAATTCGATCCATAGAGGGACCTTTGTTTGGTTTTGAGGCTCAATGCTGACCCCATATTGGCTTTTATCTAGTTTATGTAAGCAAATACTGCTCTGCTTGGTAACAAGGCAGAATTTCTAGCTATGTAACATAGCAAAACATTTGGGACAACATCAGCTAACTCATGCACACCCCTGGAACTTAGTGGCTTAAAAAACTGCCTGGTGTGTCACATATTTATGAAATACAAAGGTTCATGAAGTATAATGAAGTTACAGCTACCTGGCTAATCACTAAGCATTGGGCTGGGTCTGGTTTTTTTAGTCCCTACAGACTTTCTACAGTCTCTTTTTGTTAGTCTTTTGTTTTCTTGTCGTTTTTATGTTATTTTATTATTCACATTAATATCTGTGTGGCTGACTCTCACCCCAGAGCCAACATGGGATGAGTGCACGGTTAGCAAAAGTGAGGAGAAGTGATAAAGAGAAGAAGGAAACGAAAAACAGAGAGAAAGCCTTAAAAACACTAAAGACCAGTGGCGATCGTACAGGAAGGGAAATCCCCCACCCACCACAATCATGTCCCACAAGGGCCAAAGTTCAGCAAGCCCCAGAGCCAGGGCTAGCCGTGGGCTATCTGTTGATGTGTCTTGTTTGGTAACACACACGCTTGAATTTTTGTTAACACTTCCTGTTGTCATTTTGTCTCATCTTGCTCACACTGCTAACACACTGTTCTGTTAGGCCCCAAGTGTTAGCATATGCTGTCATCTGTTCCTGGTGGGGGTGGAGCAAGTCATCTACCAATCAGATGCAGATGGTTGCTTCTAAGTTCAGACAAAATTGAAGATATATTGTATTTGGTAGGGCTGGGCGATATAACAAGTTTTTAAGTATATAGAAATATTTTTGTACGAGATATAAGATCTGACAATATCGTTTATATCGATATAGTCTAAGTTACGTTATAATTATACTTGTGGAACTGCAAGTTTGCCTCTCTTTCATCCACTTTTGTGTCTACGCAACGTTACTCTGCCCCGCCTCTCTCCTTCACTGAACACAACCCCCCCCCCCCCCCCCCCCCCCCCCCCCC
>VUQR01035418.1:23144-61111 GCA_015108515.1 Hemichromis elongatus
CCTTTTGCGCCCCCCCCCCCCCCCCCCCCCCCCCCCCCCCCCCCCCCCACACCCCCCCCCCCCCCCCCCCCCCATCGCTTCACCTGCAGCCAGCACAAGATGGACACAGCTTTCAAAGAGGAGCTGGTCATTAAAACGAAAATATTTGGAGATTACTATTATTATTATTACTATTATTTAGAGTGTCAGATGAGCAACAGAATAATGTATTCTGTAGAGAATGTCGGGAAAGCGTCCCGACTAAAGGTTGGGGCACTACTAGTATTTTCACAATTTACAACAGCGCCATAAAGTGCAAGATAAAAAGTGTGTGAAACTGCGTGCTGTATCCCAGACCGCAAAGTCTTCCAGCCTCCTGCCCCAAAATAACCACCTTACAAAACTTGTATAGCGTATTTTTCGTACTACAAACTTACACTGAACTCCTTTTATTTTCTCCAAAAAGGACAGTGTGCCTTATAATCTGCTGCACCTTATAAATGAATTCTGGTTGTGCTTACTGACCTCTAACCAATTTTATGTGGTACACAGCGTTCAAAAATCTGTCAAAAATGTTTTAGTACAACTTTGGTAAGCTACAAAGCCGCACGGCCTGATAAATTGTCGGAGCATTACGGCTACCGTAGTCAGGAGCCTCACATTGTAATACTTACTTTGATTCAACATAATATTACCGTATTGTATGTGTATAAGGACCACAAATGGCACCTCTTAAGACACATGTTTATGAAGCATATTTCAAACTCAAGGCTGTCAGTCACGCAGTAGAACTTGGGAACAGAGCAGCTGCGAAATCTATCTGTCTTTGTTATTATGCTCAGCGTCTTTTTAGTTTATATTTTGACTGTACCATTGTGAGCTTTTTGTTATGCACAAAAAAACATGGGACACAGCTTTGACTAAGAACTCTCTTTTTGTTCTTACTTTATGGCTTTAAATTAAAATATCGAGATATATATCGTATATTGCCATCCAGCTAAAGAATATCGAGATATGAATTTTGGGCCATGTCGCCCAGCCCTAGTATTGGGCCTTAAAAAAAATCTCTCAAAACTTACATCTAACTTACTTAGTCCAACTCACATATTAAATAGCTCTGTAGGAATGCCTGTTTTGTCTGAACAATATTGTCATGTTAAAAACATCCAGTTTCCAAGTGACCCTTAACCATAACTTAATTGTGCTTCTATAGGCTCAGGCTGCAGGGGGACTTCCCAAGATGCATTGAGCATTTCTTCTCTACTCCCCCCACTCATGATGGATTTACTATATGCCATCATCTCATGTCATTAACAACGGTCTCCTCTCCCCAACAGTTTGACTTTTGTCCTTGTCCTCTGTCCCTTTCCCTAAACCCCCCACCGCTGGTTCTGCCAGAGGACCCTTCCTGTTTAAGGGGAGTTCTTCCTCCCTGCTGTCACCAAGCAGTGTTTATTATAAAGGATTTATGTGATTATTGGGGTTCTCTCTCTATTGTTGTAGTATCCCTATCTTATAATATAGAGCACCATGAGGCAACTCCTCTAGTGAACTAGCACTATATAAACAAAACTAAATTGAACTAACAGACTTATTTCAGTGACCTTGCACAAGTGTGTACTTCGGTTGTATCTTACTATGCGACTTTTTTTGCATATTTGTCACACTTAAATATTTCAGACAAAAAAAAAGCTTAAAAGAAAACAAAGATAATCAGAATAAATACAAAATGTGTAAAACAATTATGTATTGTTACCTATATGGCCCAATGTGAAAGCTTAATTCCCCCGACCCCCATCATGAATTAACTGTAATTAACCACATTTTTACTGCTAGACGTGCTGAATCAAAAAAAATATAAATAATACATTGGTTATAAAATACGCCAAATTATCTCATAAATCAACACATTATTCCAAATAAAGAAACTTAAAAAAAACAGAAGAACAAAGTCATTGTAACCCTTTTCAGACTGCTAGATGTCAAAGTACTTTCTAAGACTTTGGGACTCTAGCAAACCACGGTGAAAGTTATGGCCACTGTTCATTATTTAACACTGCAAAAGACACAAAATTGCATTGGAGAGTTCCAAGACAAAGACCACTGTTGGCCTAATAGAAAACAAAACCTTATTTCATTATATTTATTTGCCAAAAAAAGTAAATAAAAAAATCTTGAATATCCCCAAGGCCTTTGGAAAACTATTCGATAGACTGACAAGACAAAAGTTAAGCTTTATGGAAGGGTTGTCTCTCATTACATTTGGTGTAAAAATAATTCGATTTGATTAAAAGAACATCACATAAAGAGTCAAACATAGTGGTGGCACTGTGATGGTGTGGGGCTACTTTGGGACCTCAATGACTTACCGTAATTTAACAAAGAAAAAGAAAAAAAAGAAAAAGAAATTGGAGTGACCTAGTCAAAGTCCTGACTTGACTCCTATAGAAATGAGGAATGGGGAAAAATACTTTCTTACTGTACTGTATATTAACAGAACAGTGCAGAATATAACCAAGTTTGTTCACACAATTTTCTACTAAAACAATAGGTGACCTAAGAGTTAATGGGACCCACTATTTTCCAAGTGGTCAGCAAAGTTATTGTGAAACATTAGACAAAGCAATTTATGAATATGGCATATATTCACGGAGGGGCATACTGAACTGAGAGGATCATTAGATATATAGATATGCAGGATGGTGAGAAATGATTTCAGTCTTCAGGCCTGAGATACAATTTCTCCTGACATCCAACAGATGAACTATTAACCCAGTATTCCTTATGAAGCTAAAGTCGTTGGTATGTCATCACAATACTCCTGCACTCTTAGTGGTTTTCTCACCGTTTTAAACAATTATATTTAAGCAAAAAAGAACAGAATTTTATGCACAGCTACAGTTCGGGGCTCTGAGGCAGCGAACTTACCAGAGACCCAGGATGACGGCCTGTTCTTCAGCTGTTAGGTCAGGCAAGTGGTACTGATCTGGCTCTGCTAAAGTGATTTTATCCAGTAGTGTGTCATCCCCCAGGCTGTAGTCCTGTATGTAAAGAAACACATTCGGCAGCCATAAACCACTGAATATGAAGACTATGAAATTCTGCCTAGTGACTAAGAATACATTTTTGGATGTAGCAACACTTTTCAGAAATTGCTTGGTGCTACAATGTTACAGAGGGCTAGGGCTGAGGGTTTTAAATTTGATGACTACCTCAAGCATGCTGCTGCTTTGGGCCATCGCTTGAATATAGATATAAGCAAAAAAATAACTCAGTTTACTGAGCATTCACAGATAATCTAAACAATAAAGCTTTCAGTTAACTGCTGGTAACTACTGATTCTGTTAATATGGTTACATAGATTGTTCCTTGTTAAAAGAAAATCACAAAGAAGGTAAGGTTCAGAAGTGATCACTATTGGTTTAATAATATTTTGTTTGGTATGCCCATGATTAAACCACATTAGATGTCACTCACACTCATAAGTATCAGAAATAAAGGCACAAAAAAACAAGTATAAGCAATTCTGCTTTTTTGGTAATCGAGATGCTTCATTAAGAATTGAATTGAATTGAATTGAATTAAGACAGACTGCCTTGTGCCTACTAAACAACAAGCACGTGGGTAGGCCTATATGGATAGGTTTATTCAGACATAACTTCTTTAACCTTCAACAACTTCAAGTTTACACACTCAGTTTGGATTTTTAGGGTCCTGCATATGAAAACCTTGCAGTCAGGATGTGATGGGGCACAAACTACTTAACCAATTATGATATATTCACAAATTCTAAACTTAATGATCAGTAACTGTCAAGTGACAGGCAAGTGCATTCCTCTGGTCTGAGAAAACTCAATTAAATCCTCTGTTGTGATAATGTGGTTTGGCATCAGCAAAAAGAAGCTCTGGATCTGACTTCCAAGTCCACTCAGACCCCGTTTCCCCGTTGGCACTAGGTTTGATTGGCCAGTGATGAACAGTTCCTTTTCCTTGCCTCTCTACTTTCCTTCTATCCACTTGAGATGGGGAGACTCTGTGCTCTGGTTAATCACAACTTTGATTGAGCCAATTTACTCCCCTCCACCAGTAATGAGGGTATTAGTGGTCTGAGCATAGCACAAGGAACTGGACCTGAGCCATAGCCACAAGACGAAGAGCTCTATGGACACACAACAGAAAAGGTTTGAAAGATTTCAGAAAATTTATATAAGATAGAACCAGTGTCTCGGTCCTGAATTCTTTAGCACCAACTACCAGTATTTTGGAATTTATATGGACTGAACTACATAGCTAATAAGTTTATGTTCGGTTTGTTGTTATGATATTAAAAAAAGTACCCCACCTCCAGCAAGGTGGAGGTGGGGTACTGGAATGGGTTGGTATTATTACAGATGAGCTGGTTGGACCTTTTCGGGTTGAAGATGGCCTTAAAATCAACTCCAAAACCTACTGCCAGTTTTTAGAAGACAGATCTTCAATTCAAGTTCAGGAAAAAGTCTGCATCTATTAAGAAGGCCATGATTTTTATGCAGGACAATGCTCCATTGCATGCATCAAAGTACTCCACTGTGTGGCTAGCCAGTAAAGGCCTTAAGGATGAAAAGATAATGACATGGCTCCCTTCCTCCCTGACCTAAACCCTATTGAAAACCTGTGGGCCTTGCTTAAACGGGAAATTTACAGCGTAGGGAAACAGTCCACCTCTCTGAACAGTGTCTGGGAGGCTGTGGTTGGTGCGTAATTCGTAATAATCTGCACATAAATATATATAATTTCTTAAAGACAAAACCTCACTTTTACATTCTTAAACATTCGGTTTGACTGAGAGCACTGTCCTTGATCCATAATAAAAATTAGTCCTCAAAAATACAACTTGCATAATAATTGTGCACACAGTGTAATAAAACATCTAACTTTGCTCTGCTTCACTTCAGCAGCATCGGGTTATGTTCATATGTTGATTCATGGTTTTCTTCAGTTTTTCTTTCTACTACAGAATAGTTTAAGTTTATCTGCTATAAAAAGTCAGGCCAGGAAAATCTCCTTCAAGTTTTTTAGTGTTTTATCCTCAGTTACTTTGACACAAAGGAATCAGCTGTGATGCTTACACCTCTGATGAAGTCTGACAAGTGTCAATACTGAGAAATGATCAGAATTATAATATTTCTAATTGTCTGAGTCAAAATTGAATCGAATTGGGACCTTGTGAATCGAAATCGAATGGATGATAGAAATCAGTGACAATACCCAGCCCAAGTGAGTAGCCTAGGCCCGACAGAAGTGGATGTAGCTGTGGGTAATGAGAAAATATAAAACCCCCCCCCCAAAAAAACGATTGATAACTTTTTTGTTAAGTTAACAATCTGTCTGAAATTCACTATACAGTAGACTTATAGATGAAAGATAAGAAAGCTAGGAAAGACTGTTCTGTCCACTGTGATTTTCTTTCTAGTTCTTCAATCTCACTGATTCGGATGCGTCGGATTCTGCACTTTGTGTTTACGTCTTTGTGCAGAATCCGTGTACCTGCTCTCATTTATTGTTTTAGCCGTTTGGTCATTGTTGAAATAATTTTGTGAGGTTTAACCTGAGATTCTGGTGTTTCTGGCAAAATACATTTATATTTAAAAAAAAATCGATTCAGAATTTAATAAATTAATATCGCGCTATTAAAGCTAAAATCGATTTTAAACAGAATATCGATTATTGAAACCTACCCCTAGTATAAAATCTCTTAGCATGTTCTTGATATGACCAACAATCTCATGCCAGTTACACATGCTAGGAAAAAACCACCAGAGACAGTGGCTTTATTCTTTTAGATAATTTTTTTTTTCTTATCTAATTAAACAGACTAGATGCCTGGATCTCTGGATACTTAGCAGGATTACTATTACAACAGCACAACACATTTCCAGTGTTCCAGTGATTGACTGTGTAGGGACCTAAAATCAAACCTGCGTACAGTAAGGGTGAATGGGAGACTTACAAGGTATGACGGAAGGAAGTTAGACATTCATTGTGCTGTGTGTGTGGGAGATTGTTTAAAACTCTGTGTTTTACAGACCATTTAAAAGCACATTTCTTTCTGCCTGGAGAGCATAATGAAACAGTTAGACAGTAACCATTCTTCTCTTTTCTGCTTGTTGGTGTTTCTGTGTGAGAGTGTATGTGTCAGCACACTGTGGTGGGCATCTGACCAGTACTTCATCATGAAGTACTTGACACACTTGAGGCACTAGAGCGCTGACTGTGCAACTTTGGGAAACACCAGCAAGTATTTTAGGGCAGCATATTGATTTTTTTTTATTTTTCAGAGACACAAGGAAAAACACACCAAGATCTCTGTCTTACACACAAATAAACTAAACTTAATCTAAACTTAAAGAGGATGAACTAAGGAGGACAATTCTATTTGCTCTGCTAAAGAGAGTAAATGATTGTTTTGTCAGCAGATTTAGACAAAAAGCCAGACAAATCTATACCAGAGGTATGAAAACCACATGAGAGGTAGTTCATATAAGTGGTTAACTCTTAAAGTCAAGATTAATCTAGAACTAGATCCAGGAATTTTGAGTAACTGAACAAATACATATCAAATCGAAACCAGGATAATTGAGATACATTCTTCTGACACTCTCAAAAAACTACAAAAGTCAATCAACGGATAATGATATCTTTGCTATTGCTTAATTTATTGAAAGTTGTTATGAAAAGGTTTTATATGAGGATATCAGCATGCAGTCAAATGTGTTCAGAATTAAGTCCAAAAAAGTCTGGGCTCTTCTCCTCTCTATAAATAAAAGTAATACAACATCTGGTTACCATTTACAAACACCAGGGTCACAGCAAAACAGGGATCAGTAAGACTAGAAAAAAAATGTTAAATAAATGTGAGTACATTACATGCCACCATGTATCATAGTGGCAAAAGTACATTTGGAAATTTCAGAGCATTTCTAGGGCAATGTTCATTGGGCAAGTGAATTATGATATTAACTTTTCCTAAAATTTAACAAGACATTGTGCAAAAACAAACATAAAAATACCCTAATCCTGACATGTATAGTGGTGGAAACTTAATGTACCAACATCATGGTTTAGGGTTGTTTTGCTACTTCAGTTTCCAGTTACGTGGCAACCAGTGACAGATCCATAAGCCACTGTTATCGCTCACTTGGTTGAGTAGACAACCCATATGCCAAAAGGTTACAGGGACTGGGTTTGATTCAGCCTAAACCATGCCTATCTATAAGGACTTGTGTATGCATAAATTTGTGCATGAACGTCAATAAACAAAAAATATTATGACAAGACCTGCCTTATATGCTGTTAGTCTTGCACATGCCAAGTATTAGAGGTAGAATACAAATTTTAATTACATTCCAGCATGAAAATCTTCATAGGATAATATTCTTTTCCCATTTCAGGAGAAAGATTGAGTTAAAGGTCTATGTACTGAGACCTTGTAACGCATAGAAAACTAACAGTATCAACAGGTTTCACGTGGTATTGTAAAAAGTCCGGAAGTAGACATCCCCCTCTGCTGATGATGCTGGGTATTAAAAAGCATTTGCCCCTCTGTTAATTCTGGCTAGTAGAAAAGGTTGGGTAAAAATGGGCAGACAGTTGCCAAGTCAATGAGACAGCTTCCATAAAATTTCCATCTTTAGAGGAGTTAAGGTTAGACTTCTGTCTGTTTATAGTATGTCCCCTTCCATTAAAGATTTTCTCCTAGTAAACTCAAACATATCCAATTTAAGTTGCACATCAAACATAAAATACTTTCTGCAATCAAGAAACTGCATAAGAGAAATATTTCAAGTACCAGTGGTCATAAAAGCAAAACGAAAAGGTTAATTCAAATTGCCAAGAATATAAATACGCAAGGCTACGTCCACACTAGTCCGGATAGATCGGAAAACGGAGCTTTCGCCTGAAAACGCTCCGCGTCCACACTGTCATTTTGAGTCGTTTTTCACACAGTTGCGCGTCCACATTAAAACGGGGCAAAACACTTACGTTCCAGTACCGCGCATGCGCGAAACGTAAGACGACTCAACCTGCGTCATTTCCATGTGTTGTTTATTTACTTTCTGGCTCTTTAAAATGGGTGGCAAAATGACGAAAAAAAGCACCGAATGTTTCAAATGGAACGATTATCATGTGGAGTTGTTGCTCCGAGTCACAAATGAGTTCATATTAATCTTCAATACGGCCACTAAAAACTTTGAGCAAAAAAAACAACTGCTGTACGATGCCGTCTGACCATCTTGGTTGAAGTGGTCACATGACAGCATCATATGACTAACATACTTCATCGTTTTTAAAGGTCTCCGTTTTGGCCGTCCACACTACGCCAAAACGATGCGTTTACAAATGTATGCATTTTCGAGAGCGTTTCCAATAACGCTCTGTTTTCCCTGACCAGGAACTCCGTCTCAGTGTGGACAGGAGGGCAAAACGGAGACAAAACGATTTTTCAAACGAAAACGCATTAGTGTGGACATAGCTTGAGATGTTCACACGCGTGCTGAAAGATTTGATCCCTCCAGGAGGACGCAGGTCCACCCCAAGGTGTCAAAACACTTCACCTAGGAGGCACCCAAGAAGCATCCGAGACAAAAGCCCAAACCACCTCAGCTGTCTACTTTCAACGTGGGGGAGCATCTCTAGTCTCAGGCCCTCCCAAATCATCAGTCACCAATCCTCAGGGTGAGTCCCAACATCCTTCATAAGAAGCTTATTTTCACCGCTTATATTTGTTACCTTATTGGGTTCGATTCTCACTGCAAATGGTGAACCAATCCACCTGTAAATCTTCTGCTCCTTCCCCCTCCTTCACAAAACCGCAAGAAACTTGAACCCTTCCTCAGCAAATAAGATTTAAATGTTATCTGTCTGAGAACCTCAGTCTCAGATTTCAAGGTGCTAATTTTCGTTTCCTTTTTCATCTTCAGCACTGGCATGAGCTGAAAGTCACTACTCAGTGAAGTAAGAAGGAACACATATTTGCAAAAAACTGAACCAGAAAGCTTCCACCCCTTTGGCTAAACTAATTATGTTCATGACAGTTATAAACAGAACTGGTGACACAGGTGACAAACACGAGACAAACACAAGAGTGGAAATAGGACTACTTATTTTCATGCATTCAGGCCACATGGGGCACACAAGTGCGTGAATAAATAGCTAAAATAGAAAAAATAAAATTATCTATAATTGTTAAAACTTTCATGCTCCAGTGGGCTTACGATTGCATCAGTTTTCAAGAATCACACTCAAAGTTAATTGTGCAAAACATTTTTGATTCCATGGAAAAATGATAAGACACTCCTTTCCTGATGGTTGTTATTCAAACTATTTATGGTGTAATATTCCAGGTTTCAAGTGACCTTCCTACCTACTGTAATTCTTACGTAAAACATTCCCGCGAAGGACAGTCACCCCATAGAGAGAACTTGTGCAGTCAGCTGGAAATCGCAGCTCGACTTGAAGTAAACCACAGACCATCATTTTGTGGTAGACCATGGATCATGTAAAGTTGGCTGCTGTTAGGCCACACCTGGATTTCAAAGCAAACATTACACACAAAATCTAACAAATTTCAAGAAAGATCTGTTAACAACACAAACTGGACCTTTGCAAGCTTAAAGGGAAAAGGATTTTTTTCGCAATTAGAATTTCTGTAATCATCATAAGGTCCATGTGGTAATCACTGTGATGAGAAATCAAAACGGATAATTAGGAGCAGATCGTGTCAGCATTTTACATGATCTGTGATTTAATGAAAGGCATCTTTTTGTCTGTATATTTAAACCCAAAGGCTATGAGAAGCAACTTAAACGCCATGAAAGAAACCGTACTTTTACTCTACTCTTGTTCATCGTAATCTAATATCTTTAAAAAGGAAAAAAAAAAAAAAGCACAAGAATGTAGGCAGTTGCATGCAGTTGACTGCTGACCCCTCAGGGTATAGCCTTTATGAATTTAAAATGCAGCGGTTAAGAAGAAGAAGAAGAAAAAAAGAAATTCTGTAGGAAAGAACAAGATATGCTAAAAATATCAATATCAGCTTCTCCCAAATGAGATCCCCTGGTGCCTTGTAAGTATCACAAGATATTTATGACAGCAGTTGTGATTGGGTTTTGAGCTCTTGCCAAACAAATGCCTTTATGAGGTGTTTGAAATTTAAATGAAAGGGTAGGAAGGTTATTCGGGACTGGGGTGGTTACAGATGTCTCTCTTGAGCCCCAAGTCAAAGTAACAACCTTTAAAATCACTCAAAGGAGCTAAAAAGCAGGAGATGTGGAAATAAAACAAAACCTCAACAATGCCTTGGTGGTCTTATTCTTGTTCTTTGTTGCCAAGATGAGGCTCAAAATGCAGTTTCTTTCAACCCCAACCCACCGAGTTGTTCTTCCTTCCTGTTAGATTGTTTGTAACATCTGTGCAAAAAGCAAACAAACAACAACAACAAAAAGACTTTCTCAGTGGTGGTCAGAGTATTTGTCGGTGGGCACGAAGTGGCGTCCGTGTGGAGACTGTATTCTTCGGTAATCTAAAACCGGCAGTACTTTAAAGAGTACTTACATGAAACAGGAAAGGAGAATGCAGAAACTATATCTTCTTCATCTGGCATGGTGAGGAATGCGAGGGTAAGCATTAGATGAGAGGAGAGACAGTAGGGGTTTGAAGAGCGGACATGCATGTAAATGAAGGAGAAAAAGCACCTAAAAGGTACACTTTGGTGCATGATTACGACTCCATCTCTATATTCTTTGGAAAGCACATTTTAGGAAAATAAATATCTTGTAATGAGAGGACTGTTAATACTTACAAATGTAATTACTGACATAATAAACTCTTCATATTTACATTAGACGCCGTTTACTTTCGGGACTTCAGGCCAGATATCAATCAGTGACAGAGGGACACAAGCCCGGGGACTTAGGATAACAATCAAAAGCACAACAGGAGTGACCTCTCAGTGTAAACCAACAGGGTCATCTTGTTGCCAGACGCGAAATCCAGAACCCTTGGCAGGAAATCCACGATGTGCTGTTGACATCGCAATTCATCCGCGACAGACAAGGAATAATACTTTTGGAGAGGAAGAGTTTGGTGGGGAAAAAACATGGAGTCCAGCATAGACATGGCGCTGTCACCGCAAAATACGTCTTTCAGGCATGATACTAAATCTTTTGTACATTAAGGAAAGAGAAATCACTAAAAACAGAGATGAAAATTATGCTTCAGTTATAAAATGTAAAAGTTTATTCAGCAATTACGCTGTCTTAATATGATAATAAATTATATTTTAAATTTGTATTCCCTCTTATTTGCCGTGGAGGCATACAAATTATACTTGCCTAAAACATCACTTTTGATTGACACCATAATCAGTTTATTTCACAGGATCTGTAAAATATAGAATTTAATCATATTAGTCTCTGTATAGTCATTTACCAGCTGTGCTACCAACAATGGTAGCGGGCATTATAAAGAAGAAAGTCATTGTAATTGGTCTCATTAAAAATGCCCCAAAGCATCTCTTCTTTATGTCTTAGCAGCACGCCATTTAGGAGTACGCTTAGTTTTAACGTCTATAATAAAGCGTAAAATGAGCCTATAGTTTGTCTTTGGGGGCCAGTGAGGAATAGTAGCTCTGAAACTGTGTGCACAGCTGGTTTCAGGTTTTAAGTGTAAATCGGACCATCTTAATGAGAAACTCACTTACCATTTGATCAGCGTGCAAGAGGGAAATCAGGAATCGCTAAATTTATGACCCATTATGGGCCTTTGTTAATGGATGTGTAGCTGAGTCACATTCAGTTTTCAGTGAGGAGAGATGTGGACAGACCTACGAATCTTTCGTTTCTTTTCCAGGACAAAGTTGATTTTGGCTGGATGCAAGTTTTTGATGTTGGCTAGACACCGGGAGAGCAGACTCGGGGTGCTTCCTTCTCATTCTCACACACATTTGGATGGGAAATGTGCTGGCAAAGTGACAGAAGTTACTAACAGAAATCTGATCCACTGTGGAAAAAAATCTGTCATTCTGAAAGAAAAGGTCATCAACCACGTCTTAACACAATGGAATATCTAGTAATGATAAAGTTTTATTCTGTATATACCTTATTTGCACATGAATAAACACTTTTTTGCCTTTGCCAGGATTATAAACATTGTTCTTTTTTTTCTATTTTACAATTGTTTTTGACATGACTGACTCTGGAAAATCAAGTGTAACATACTAAACCACAATCAAGGGAGAGTGAGAGGTCCACTTAGACCCATCTGAAGCTGAGACTGTCGAAGTACTTGGTGGCCTGCCGTAAAAAACAAAGGCAGAGAAAGACTGACCGACAGGCCCATCGATCATCTGCCAGACTGGCAGGAAGGTATTAGACACACATACACGCAAAAGGTTCCAGAAATAAAAAAGGCCAACCCACACGATCCACACCAAGAGCACCAACAGAATCAAAAACACTTCATATCACATCTAGAGTATATTATTCCTGAGGTGACAGCATCTGATTTTAGCACTTAAGAGTAGAATGAAACATCTGGATGGCTGTGGAAGTTATATTCTTTCTCCATTGTTTTCCATGCATTTCTAAAGAGATTCCATTGGAGCGTGTCATCAGATCAAATTACTTCTTTTGTACGAAGTGGCCGTGAATCAGCATGCCAGCATTTTTAGCTAAATAACTACATTTCATGTATACTTCACAACTTTTAGCGCTAGAGCTACTAGACTCCCAGCTGTTTTGCAGTTTTGTTAACACTTGCATTGAAATACCTGCTCTGTTGGTGTACATTCATTAAAGATAGTTACATTAAGTAAGTATCAAGTTTTTTTTAAATTTTAGATTAATAAAAAAAAATGCATGGAAACTAACTGCTGTCTGATATGTAGGGGCAATTCAAGCAAATACAGCAATGTTAGCTGCTTTAAGATAATATACTGCAGAGCAATATCTTAAGCTAACTGCTAACACTAATATGCAGCATGCTCACAGTCACCATTGTATCATGCTAATGTTCCTTGTGTGTTCCTTTGTGATTTCCGGTGTTATCATTGTAACATTTCCAAATTACTAATAAAAGTACAGCCATATACGATATATAAATGACTGATTATGATATCTCCCATTGGTTTATAAGGTCCTGCTTCAAATCATTGACAAAGGGACACATCATGTCCATCATAAATAAATGAAAATTTTTTTTTTAAGCCAAATATTACCATATTTGCAGAAGTATCGTGCATACACGCAATAAATATACAAACAAAATAGAGTGAATTTCCCTCACTGAAATTGAAGCACAGATATGTGTTAGCACAGCTCACTGCACGTTAACTACATTATTTGTCAGTCAGTTGAAATAAAAATGCCTTAATAGGGCCTAATACTGCAAGGATGTTCGATGGTCCCAGGCTGACTCCAGTTAAGATGTGGTGAGGCCTCAGCGGGCAGTTTGTCAGTGCCAAATTATCACATAAAGCTCCATTCCTACAAACAACAAAAGCAAACTCACCTAGATGGGTGTTGCCAAAAGAAAAGTCAAGTATTACAAAAGGCATTTTAGTGGACAAGCACACTAAGGTCAATGTGTACGCCATCATTTTTTGTTCCCCCAGTAGTTGAAATACCAAACATTGCAACATGGTTTGGAAAACGACTGGCATTGAGATAAAGTACTCATGAATTGTAGTAAATGAGCTAAATTACTGGCATGCCCCTTAAATATTAGTGAACAACATGGTTTGAATTAATCAGAAAGACTAAATAGTGATTTCAAACATCACGTACACCTAACCGGTTCTCTTTTGTTCCTCAGCAGAGCCAAATGCTGTCCCCTCAAGAGACGGCAGTATTAGCTGTTCATACCTTAACATATCATGAACTAATGCCGGACACTCAGTATATTATGCTTTCCATCATTACACAGTAAAGCAGGAATATCATGCAGCACACTGAAACAATTTTAATATGCATCTTGCCTCGGTAACATTGCATAAATGTTATAGTAATAGGTTTCTCCACAAGAGAATACAAGTCCTACTGGATATGGCACTTGATATTCGTAAGGGTTAATAGATGCGGAGCGTAAATGCCATTGTTATTTTCACCACATTTTTTGGAAGATTATAGTTAAAGATAGAGGAAAACATTGAATATAAAAAGTTCCTGTCAGACCACTGTGAAACTTCCTGACATGATAGTTTTGATTTAATGACGGTGGTGGCGGTGGAGTCAGAAGAGCTAGGATCTCTTGATGGGACTTGCAGAAATGCGTCAGACACACACACACACAAAAAAAAAACGGACATAAGTCACCGTGATGTAATTGTTTAGCCAACAAAAGGATTTTGAAGAGGGTGAATGTTAGTGGTAATGTGATACGTGTAGGTTAAATTGTGTGGTTTTCGACCTCCCCACAGAATTAAGTAGTTCTCTGCAAACATCCGCCAGTGTTTATGGAGTATACACAAAAAGACGCACTTCTCGGTCTTGCTTCCTAGCATCCCCAATTTCCTACACTGTTGACATTTCGAGTGCCATAAACAAATAACTGTTGACTTGTTTTAATGTTCAAATCTAACATTTGGTGTGAATGCTCAGCATGAAAGCATTTTTCATATTTAACCACAGAGTACACATCCCAAAGTATCTCATATTACTAAACAAGGGGAAAAAAAGTAGTCGTAGCTCTGGTATATGACCAACTTCTAAGCGGAAGCCAAAACACACGTCCTATTTTATTTAAAATGATTTGATTGGTTCCTGTTAAAGTATTAAATTTTATTCATCGACAAAACAAGCTTTCAAGTGCAGCTGGTTTATGCAAAAATGGCAGATTTATCTTAATGATTTAAATCTTGTTTCAAACAGTCACATCAAAGTTTGAAGTCTGGCTATAATTTCCTGTCAATAAAGACTGCGTAAGTACGCAAATTAGTGGTTTTCCACACACTGCATATTCAAAATATTTTAAGCCCGAAATTCATGAAGTGTTTTTCATTTGGTGACATTGATATTTGGCTTTGATAGGAATCCAGTTTGGCCCTGTGAAATGTGTGATTGTTTTTACAGCAGATATATTTGCTTTAAAGCAGTTGTTTGACTGATTAGCACGCATTTTTTTTCCTTTATAAAGAAATGTACTTTACTGTTCTCTCTTTGGCAATTACGATCACAAAAAATTAATCAAACCATGTACAGTAGTATCAGCACATCACACGGATTATGTAGGTATTTTTAATATATGTAATAAATATGAGAAGAAGGCACACAAAATGAAAAATGATTAACTTTTTTTGTTTTGTTGAGAAACTGATATATATGTGAGCCAGAGGGATAGTATGAAGCTCTTGTAGTTGATATCACAGTAATAAAAATGACAGAGGCAACTTCACCACTACACATATATAAAGGCTGTTCTTCAGCGAGGAGATCAAACCGTGAAGAGAAACAGCAGCTGCACTCTGAATTGCAGTGCCGACAGTAGTCATTTAATTTAAAAAGTGACAGCAGTGAATACAAATATACCCTTTTTTCCCTTCATTTTGACCAAATTTTGACATAAATGTTGAATAAAAATTTCCTGTAACTCTCTTTTTTTAAAATTGTGGCTATAAAAAAACCCAGCAGAATGATATCCCGACTCCATTCAAATAACCTTTAAATAATTAAATACTATTATTACTATTTTCCATTCAGCAGCCACAGTCTAAAAAGGGGCTTGTATGAGTCACAGAGTCCACATGGCACTAGAGATTTTGTCCACTGAGTACATACAGGACAACAGCCAAGCTTGTCCTGACTGGTTAATGCGTGCTATGGCAGCAAACTTTTGTACCGGGGCAATCCAAAACCAAGGCAGAAAATCCATAAGATCAGCTACAATGTCAAAATCTGTACACTCAAAAACAAGCACTCTGTGGCAGTAGGAGGTTCAGCTTTTGTGCAAAAACATAACAATGAACATGACTTTCACACTGCAAAAAACAGCATCTACATTAAAGAACAGCGTAGTGAAGTGAAGACAATGTCCTCAGAGTCACTGTGTAAATGCTCTGGGTAATGTTATCCAGAAATCCGACTGAGACAATATTATTATGAGCAACCCAGATGAGGCAAACGAAGGGCAAGAGCTCGTGATGATGTGATGATTTGGCATCTCTTGCTCTGATCTTGGCCAATTTCTTAACCAAAAAAACAATAAATACCTAATAACTAACCACTGCAAATCGATTCAAAATATACTCTCGCAACGGGCAGCGCCGTTTCTGGCAGTGGTGAATATAACTGCTCAGCATATTCAATAAACAGCAGGTCCACCCATTGTGATTCAAATCCCTCTGATACTGTAAGGCAGTTGAGTCTCTTTGTATATAACCAAGTCAGACAAAAACTCGCCAATCAAAACAAATCTTTGGATTCCTCTAATCTCAGCTGGCGAGTACCACTTAAGGATGATGGACAGATAAGTTGAGGTCTTTCCTAGCTTTCATATCATTATATTCTGATATGCATTTCTTTTGTCACTCGCATCCTGGTGAAATCCTTTAAAGAAACCGCTGAAAATACAAAAGAAACTGGCAGAACGCGGGGCTCACGTTTTTTTGTTTGTTTGTTTAAAGCGCTTTTCATCGGGCGCTCATCATTTTGGTGGCAGCGCTTGCATGCTGGTTGCCATGTTGGAGATACGAAGGGGTGGAGATACGGGGTTGGATTATGTTATTCGGAGGTCATGATGGGATGGCGTGGTGTCTGGTGTCAGTCACAACCCAGACCAGTACCAGTTGAAGGGATAGCATTAGCCACAGTGATGGAGTCAGGCTGGACACCCCGCCACAGTCAGCGTTATCTTCCTAGTGCCAGCAGGGAAGAAAGAAACTATAGTTAGTGTGTGTTACAGAGAATTCATTAAAAAACTGTCCCTATTGCTAAGCCTATCCCTGCCAGTCTAATTATCCAATCACAGTTTAGGAACCCTATTTTTCCCACAATCTGAAGAGGTAATTACAAGTAAATATAAACTGTACATCAGTAAGGTCTGTCACATTTTCCAGCTTACTGGCATATGAGAGGTTCAATAAATAGACAACTTCATGGATATATACACTGATCAGGCATAATTTTATGACCTCCTGCCCAATATTATGATGGCCCCCATTTTGCTGCCAAATCAGCCTTGGCCCATAAAGGCAAGGACTCCACTAGACCCCCGAAGCGGCGCTGTGGTATCTGGTACCAAGATATTTGTCATGATCCGGGTGAGTGGCTGGAAATGTCCGCCAGGTTCCTGAGTTTCTCTGGTCTCCACTCCTGGGCAGGGATGTCACCTCTCCAGCAGCTCCATACACCTTGAGCTGATTCATGTCAATCAGACTGAGAGATTTAAGCTCTATGTTGACTCTCTTTCACCACCAGTTTGTCAACGATTACAACGACACTTGCCTTTGGTTTCAGCTTCTCATCTTGGAATATTATCTCACTCTGGAAATCTCTCTGGCTACTCTACCGGCCATCACACACTATCGGATCCTGTGGATCTCAGGTCAGCCAGCTCACACCATCTAACTCACCCGGATACTCACCACCTATCCCTCAGAGCCTGTTCCAATCCAAGCTAAACATCCAGATATACTCACCTCTTTCACCTCCTCTCTACTCTACCACTCTAATGATGTTCTTCTCTCTCAGTACAACCTTTAGACATACCTGTCATGCTCCTGTCGCTCCCTCTCTAGGCCCATGACCTCAGCACCACAGCACACCATAGTTACGTTCCATGTCTCCCTGTGCCCAGTTCTGTTAAATCTAACCTGTTCTAGTTCATTAAACATTCTTAAACACTCAGCTGTCTCTGCTTTGGGTTTCTGCGTTTGAGTCCAGGTCTGATACTGGCCTTTGGCCACTGTGACAATATTAGCACTAGATCTTCTATTGTAAGTTGGATCATGGATCCATGGATCAGACTAGTTTTCCTAGGACATTCATCAGATGCTTTGTGGCAGAGGCCATAGCAAATAAAGAATACCATTTCCATGAAAGAGTCTACACAGTCAGCAACAATGCTTAGATAGGTGTTATCTGTAACATCCACACGGATGGCAGGACCCAAGGTTTTCCAGCAGATTCCCTAAAGCTTCATTCCTTCCTCCCATAGTGCATCCAGCTGCAAGGAGTCCCTGTTGCTGGTTCATCACTGTCCCTTCCTTGGACCACTTTTGATGGATACTGACTACTGCGGGCCGGAAACATCGCACAAGGTCTGACCCATTCATCTAAACATATTAATTTGGCCCTTGTGAAATTTACGCTTGCCAATTTTTCCTGCTTCCAACACATCAACTATAAGGACATGATGACAACCTGCTCCCTAATGCCCACATGCTTCCTATCAGTACTGATAATGTTGTGCCTGATCAGTGCATATGTACATATATATGTCAACAGTCCACCAACAACTTTTTCACTGGTTTTGTTCTTTTTGTAAAAGAACAAAAAGCCAAAATTAAATACCACTAAATACATTATAAGTACATACTCTTATAATACTTTATTTTTCTAAATAAAGTATTATGTGATATCACAATAGAAATTCCTTAACTTGAGCATAGGAGGAATGATATTTATTGACAGTTGTATGAAAAGTTAATCAGATGAAGAAAAATAAACAATATATTTCACTTAAAAATACTATTTCATTAACATGTTGCTTGCGCCTTTAGTTATATAAAACTCTATGATAGGTTTATCAGGATTTCTTTTTACGTATTTATGGCTTTCCCTGAAAAGGACCTAATGAGTACCTCGAGTGCAGTTGCTTTGAAAAATAACTGCTGTGCGACCAGTAGTAGAAACTGAGCTTTACTTCCTAATGTTGTGTTTGGGAATAAAGAAAAAAATACGTAAGCTAAACAGATAGCCGAGCATATGTACATCTGTTTTTTTGTATTTTTTTCTTAACATTTTTTTTAATAACACTTGCAATGTTTTAATTTATTTTAAAAATGAATGGGAGCTTCATTATCTAACAGGTTGAATCTGCCGATGCCACTTCTTTTTTCATTATTATGCAAAGGTTTTGAGCCAGCCCTTTTTTAGTTTATCTTTTGCTGAAAGCAGCTTTCCTGTAATTTTTTAAAGTGGTCTCAAGTAATAGTTAAGAGCTTTTCTAAAGGTCTTTCAAAATCTTTCTTTGGACATTGGCTGATTTTCTTTTATTATTAAGCCACTTAACACAGACTTATGAGTAACTGAAGCTTAGAAAAGGCACCTAACACAAGGGATGAGGCAGCATTGTGTCTACACATAAGACCGCTTAGCAAAGAAGCATCTTGAAATTGTATCTTGTGAAGATCTTGTGAAATCTGAACATTCAGTTGATCCATCTACTGATCCTGCTAACCAGAACTGATCTCAGTGAAAAGATGATTGCCAAGAAGCGATTCTTTAGGATGGCAAACAGGGGAAAAGGGTAACGTATGCCAAAGTACACAAGAACTGGACTGAAAACAGTCTTATGGAGTGCCTAATCCATTTGTGGCTCAAAGTGTCTTCAATACATTCAGAGGTCAGGAGAGGGTATAACAGTGAGTGTTGACAGACATATGTAAAACACGGTGGAGGCCCTGTTATGGTTTAGAGCAGCATTTCAGCCAGTGGTGTAACTGATGGAATCATAAATGCTTCATATATTATCATCTATAAAGTGTCTCATTGGGAACAGCTTCATTTACGTGCGGGACAATGATCCCAAACCCACTGCCACTACAGTAGAAGCATCCCTTGCTAGAAAAACACGCAATGAAACACTATCAATCAGGAAGTGACCTCCCCAGAGTTCGGAGATCAGCAGGGTATCATCTTGACTACTTGAACAAAAGGCAGCCACAATTCAAAGAAGATACTTGAATGTTCTTCAAGAAATCTGGAGAACTATTTCTGAAGACTACTTCAAGAAATTCCAAGAACGCTGCCTCAGAGGGTTTCGGCTGTGTTGAAGAATAACGGCGGCCATAAGGACTTTCAAGAACTGTCATCCTCTATTTCAACGCGTTCTCACTCCCTAAGCGTAATATTTTATGCTAGGTGATAAAACGTCAACATTTTACACTTTCGGGTACCCAATACATTCCTAAATGACGAGATTGGAAAACAAAGAAAACATGAGAACCTTTTGGACTCAATGTTTCTTAAAATCGCTTTGGAAAACCCTATTTTACATCGTTACAGTGCTGGTTAAGGTTAGGAATAAGGTAATGGTTAGGGACAAGGCTAGGTGTAGGGCTGGAATACATGGCTGGAATGTGTAATACCGCGGGACTGTCATTCTATCGCATTTCATCCATAACCCAGCGCGTATCATAAGAACATGGAAGGTCACCTTTCGCGTTTCTCAGGAACGCTGCGGGACGTGACAAAACGTCAGTCAAAACGTCTCAGGAGTGAGAACGGGCTGTCTATTTTCATTTATGTTTGCACTTGTTTCAATAAATCACTGCACCTTTTCCCTTGTCCTTGCAAAATATAAATGAGGGGTGGCTCATGACTTTTGCACAGCACTGTGGCTGGCCACATTTCCTTTTGCAGACTGAAGCCTAGTTTTGCCCACTTCTATAACCTTCATAACTGCCACCTAAATGTACATGCAATGTGACAGTGGGAAGCTTGACAATAGCAAGTTTCTTACAAGTGTACAACAGAAATAACAAAGGATAATGAAGCGTAGAAAGCGGCCTAAATGAGCTATGCAGGGATCAAACGTGTGGTCACAAAATATGAAACGGTATCAGGATGTTTTCTTTATACTTGACTGGAAAATTTTGGATAAACAAATTCCCTTGATATTTTTTGGCAAAAGAAAATAAAATCTAGATGTAGATGATAAGTGAGAGGTTTGTTTTTGCTAGCATCCGGATACATTAGTAACTAGCAGACACTTGAAGACAGATAATGATCGATGAGAACAATACAAAGAGAAGTTCAAAGTCAGTTAAGGAAAGGGAGGTAAGTTGGGAAGGTGAAGTCAGATGGTGGTATAAAGTAAGAGGAAGCAGCAGGTGAGAAAATGTTTGGAAAATCAATGAAAAAAAGATAAAACAGTGGAATAAAGCAGAGACCTGAAATTAGGGAAGGAGACAAGTGGGAAAAACTCACAGATTCGAAACATCAAGGGAAAAAGAAGCAAGAGTTACAAGCAAGATCGAGCATTCGAAAATAATGACAAAGTGTTAACGAGAGAGAGTGAGCGTTATGGGACTGACCCGAGACAGCACATGAACAGTGGCAGCAGTAACATGAGCAGAGAGGAAGCCAATGGGGAGCCTGCGCTCCTTCGGCACATGACCTCATCCTAACCATCAACAGCCAATCATAAGGCGGGAAACAGAGAAAACAGAGAGAAAGAGAATCATGCAGCAAAGGGTCCATACAGTTAGCAGGTTAGAAAGGAAATATGAGCAGAAAAGGAAGAAATAATTAGATTACATACACAAACAGTAGTACAAGGAAGAAGCATTCCCTTCAGAGACAAGTGTGAGAGAAAGTTAGTGTGTGGGTGGATGGGTGGGTGTTTGCATGTGTGTGTGTGAGTGAGCAACACAGTGCAGGCAGAAGAGTTCATTTTTAAGACTGAAAAACTTTGACGCTGGAAAAAGACTATAGAGTGAAAACAAACAAAGCATTCGAGCACAGGGGTTTCACACGCAAAGATTCTGTGCTGCTCATAAAAATGTTTGTTTAGCTTAGTTATTCATAAATCTAGTAACAACCGACTGTTTATCTTTGCATGGGAAACCTACGCACATACAGCTTTTGAGGGATTTCACAAAAGACAAAAGAATCCAAAAGAGAAATGGCATGCACGATGTAAAGATATTAGTTATGGAAAGGTGCCATGAGTTCAGCACTGATATATTGTTCCCATACTGGGAGAGAGTCTTAAGGACTTGGGGGAAATGACTTGCTTTGACCAAAATGACTCTGGTCTCTCCTTAATTGGCCTCTATTATAAGGGTGTTGGTACCTCTTACTCTTCGGCTTAATTAAAACAATGCTAAAAAAAAATTCACACAATAAAAAGGCATTTTGAGAACATGCTTGATTCATGAGAAGTTAAAATTACACTCACTGGACACTTTAATATGTACACCTTACTAATGTAGTACCAGTTTGGAACGCTTGTTGCCTTCATGGCTTTTTCTTACTTCCTCAAGTCAAAGGTTCAACAGGGTGCTGGAGAAATTTCTCACAGATTTTGGAAGATATATGGATATGATAGTATTGCACATTTCCCGCAGATTTGCATATCCACAATACCAATGTCCCATTCTACCACATTCCAAAGGATTTCCTTGAATTGAGATCTGGTGACTGTGAGGCCATTTCAGAACAGTGAACTCATTGTTATGTTCACGAAACCTGTCTGAGAGGATCTGAGCCTTGTGACATGATGTGTTATCAATAATCAGAGGATGGGTACACTCATAAAGGGATGGGCATGAAGAAATAACGCTAAATTTTCTTAAAGGTTGGGCAAGGCAGGATCAGTGCCTTAGTGTTGTTTATACCAAATTCTGAGCCAGCCATCTGAATGTCACAGGAGGAATCAAGACTCATTTGACCAAGCAACATTTTTCTTATCTATTATTGTCCAATTTTGGTGAGGCCACGTGAATTGCAGCCTCAGTTTCCTGCTTTTAGCTGACAGGATTGTGGTCTTCTGCAGCTGTAGCGCAACTGCTTCAATGTTCAATGTGTTAGAATGCTCTTCTGCATACTATAGTTGTAACGAGTTACCTGTTGTCTTAAAATAAGCTCAAAGCAGTCTGGCCAATTTCTTCTCACGTCATGCATCAACACCGGTGGCTTAATCCAAACAACTGTTGTTCACTAGATATTTAAGACTATTTTTTTCTACAAACCCTAGAGATGGTTGTGTGGGAATATCCTCAGCAGTTCCTGAAATACTAGAATTGTACAATGTTCAAAGACAAACTCAACTTTCTTCTCTTTTCTGATGCTCAGTTTGAACTTTAGCAGGTTATCTTACCATGTCTACGTGACTAATTGCACTGAGTTGCTGCCATGCTATTTGCTAATAACTGTATTTAGAGGAACAGGTGTACCTATTGAAGTGCCTGATGAGTGTATAATACAAAAAAACTTTGCATTGGTCTTTCTTTTTCATATAACTACACTGAGTAAAGGCTTGTTGGTCACGGGGGGGCTGGAGCCTATCCCAGCTACAATAGGGCGAGAACCGGAGTACACCCTAGACAGGTTGCCAGTCGGTCGCAGGACTAACACAGAGAGGCAGACAATCATTCAAACCTCAATTCATACCTATGGGCAATTTGAAATCACCAATTAATCTAAACCCACTAAGTGCATGTCTGAGGCTGAGGGAGAAAGCCAGAGTACCCCAGAGAGAACCCAACAAAGAATCCAACTATCTTCCTTAGAAGATAAACAGAGAGAGAATGTTTGTCTCCCATTCACCAGATAGCTATGATAAACTCAGACAGGACAAACAGTTTTTTTTAAAAAAAGGGGGAAAAAATCATCCAAGTCTGATCAAAAGCACTTACATGACTATTGTTATCAAAACAAGCTGCAGGCCCCTTCCTGTACCGTGGCTCAGAAGCTAATTGACAAGGATCAGGCCCTTGTGCTGGATGACTAAAGTCAGGAACATGACAACTTCTGATTGATTCTACATTAGTAATAGCAGCAACAAATAGTGCTTTGTTCAGAACACACAGTTTTTACATACAGCTGGAATAGTGTTAAATCATACATCTTGATTACTAAACAAGACCACTAGTTGAAATACATTGCTTAATACTGCAATGATGTGGCCATTGTGTTCTACAATGGTGTTTTCCAGAAGAGGCTTTACCTCTAATTGATCACAGCTCTGTGTATTTGCGAGAACATCATTGATTAGTTTGTAAGCTATTCAGACTTATCCCACAAAACCATCTGCCATACAGACTTAGAAACCCAAGCATTGCAAATCTCAATTCTGTTCCAATTTATAAATGCCTATTATGATGGAGATGCTAATTGTTGCGGGTGTGGGATTCTAAAAGACACAAATGAGGGAAATACTTCACGGTGACCACTGTCAATAATGGAAAACAACCCTTTTACAGAAGCTTGGAGAACGAAAGTTCAGTTGTTAACCACAATTCCTCTTTAAATGACGAGTGGTGAAAAATATCTGACACAAGCAGCATCTACGTTCTCCAAAGCACAAACTTTATAAACATCTGTTCCCTGAGTCAAGTGTACACACTGTCTACCAGATTACAGTTGGTGTTTAGTAAAAGGATACACTCCTGTTCTTCCTGCTTTAATATCTTTTCCTGACATTCACAGCCATGTTCGGTTTCTGCAACGATGAAGACGAGGTTTGTCTTGGGCAGCCTTTCGGCGTGATAGAGCCTGGAGAAGGGAAGACACACAAGAGACACAAAAGCAGTTGTTGACACGCGGGCTTGAGTCCAGGAAAGATATGATTTCATTCAAACATGCTCACGAGAGATACAGGAAGTTGAATGTTTAACCAGAAAGCAGTGAAGTGAAGATGCAGTAATTCTCATCTATTTTCCACAAAAGTAGTAAGCTGTCAGTCTGCACGCACGGTGGATCACTAGGTTGAGTTTGCCAACTATTTTAATTCCTAAGGACACACAAACCTGCCTTACCATGCCACTGTCCTCTGAGCACTTTACTGACACCCACATGTCGCTGGCGCTCAAATGATTTTCTCTGCTTTTTTATTTTATTTTTTTATAGCGGTTGTTAAAAAGAAACGTGTGTGCAGCTAATGTGCAGGAATTCCACGCGGAGCGCAGGCAGGCACTCCATTACCCGGCAAGAGGGGACCTTAAAACACCACACATGCCCATGCACATGCACAAATCACACATGAAAATGTTAAGTGACCTGACTTCACTTTTATGGCATGCAAATGTTTTGAAAGGTTTTAAGCCCATCTCAGGGGGTTTTCATTTGTATTTTACTGATATTATTCTCTGTCCGTGTCTATACAGCAAGTGCTTATTGTGTAGCTGAGACAGTTTTACCTTGAGCACTTCTCTGTGTCGATTACGCCTCTGAAAGACACGCTGTCATTCTCAAAGTAGTACTGATATTCCTCCTTGATACAGACCTCCTTTTCAACATCTGGTGCATCATCGGTAGCTGTAGAAGCACATTCAGGTATATTTCTGGTTAACACACAATTAAAACAACAGTTTTTATATATTTTTGCATATTATATATACAGCAAACATTAGCATTAATTTAGTTGTGTTTTGAATTATTTTTATTTAGATAGCACTTGTGTGATCCCAAAATGCTTCACACAACAAAACAACTTCAGAACGAGTAGATTCTAAATTTTAAGCAGTGTAACATTCAGAGTTCGGCTGTGAGCTTTTGAAAGTTTCCAAGCATGTCTGCATATGAGCACAAGTTCTGGCACATCCCTCAATTAACACTTCTGTGTTAATCTGTTGATATTTTCGTGAAAAGTGGGCGCTTGTGTCATTTTGAATCGACAGCGTCATCTCCTTTCCCTTCATAAAGATATTTCCAGTGTTTCATATGCTACAGGAAAAGATAGAGAAAGCATTGGACTGTTTTTTTTTTCTCTCAGTATTTAGATATGACTATTACACTGATACTTTTGCATCACTTCACTTTTAACAAATCCTCCTAATCAGAATCGCCTATTCACCTGAAACTATTCTCAGTTTGTCTAGTCAGTCATTTTTTATATTACCTCTACAAGTTTTGGGAATTTTCCAGTTTAGGGCTCCCTTGCGGGACTTTTGCTATCCTCTGTAAAGCTGATTAAGTTACAGTTTCTTTTACCATCCTATTTGCTTATGTTTGTGTCTACATTTTGCTATGACAGTGAGCTTTAAAGAAAACCTAACACAGACAATCATTCTCTGTAGGTTCAACATGAAGGGAGTGCTGTACAAATAGTACATTTATCCTTTGTTCATATGTGACAATTAAAGCAGCTTAAGAGATAAAGTTTATTGCCTTTCTCCCAGGAGAAACCAGCCATGTAAATAGTAATACTTAAATTTAGAAAAAACAAAATAAAAGAAAGGAACATTTCTGGGTATTAACATACGTTCTCTCATTTTCTTGTGGATGACAGCATAAAACTAATACCAAAGATTTAATAAACTAAAACTCCTATTTTGCCAAAACAATATGAAAAGAAATGTCTTTAACAAAGAGAGAGGGAGGCCTGGTACTCTGGTTTTCCTAATACATACAAACCTAAGCCTGCTGAATTCCTCCAAGGACGAGCTTGTTACTATTCATAAAAATGACACTGACTTCAAAGTAAAAAGAACATCCATCACAATGAATTCGCCATAAGGAGGCAATCCAGGCTGTACACATCTGCAGAAAGTTCTTAGGAACAATTCAACCCCCTTTTCTCATGTGAAATTAACAGGAACCAACCTGCTTCCCCGAAGTTAGGCAATGTGATGCTGACCACTACCTGTTGCATTATTGACCTAAAAGCAAAAAAGAAATCCAGAACACAAACAAATAGTTAAATTCATTTAATTTTATATATAAAATAAAACATTTAAGTACTCATGCAAGCTTGAACCAAACTGCTAAACTAACTAAATTATATCCAAATGTAGTAGTTTTCAGTACTTGAGGCCGTCACTCATTTCTTTATATTTTGCTAGGAAAATGGGAAATAGGAACACCGACTTCTTGATATGTAAAATGTGAAAATAGTGTTGTATATTTCAGAACAGCTTGAAAGTTAATACTTTCAATCTAATATGATCACCTTTAGCTCTGATGATGAACATCACTCGGACACAAGTGGACCAAAGCAGACTTGTGGAAAGCAGACATTATAGTCGAGGCTTTAGGACAGCTGTTCTATAATTTCTTTAAGTAGTTTTCAAGATTAGTTCTTTAAGGTTTTTGGTAGATATTCATAGCTCTTCTTTAGATGCCTTTTGTTCCATTCTGTGTTAAGATGATCCGACATTGCTTCAATAATACAAAGACCCAGGCTCTGGGGAGGCCAATCAATGACTAGTAGTGTTCCACTGTGTGCTTTTCTACACAGTTATGCTTTTATTGCACTTTGGGGTGTGTTTGGGATCATTGTTACACTAAAAAATGACGCCCCTGCAATCAGATTTGATTGTCAACCTCCTCCATATGTTTTAACCATTTATAGTGATGATGGTTTTAACCATCCATCCATTTGCTTTTCCTTTTCAGGGTCACGGGGGGCGCTGGAGCCTATCCCAGCTGTCATAGGGCAAGAGGCGGGGTACACCCTGGACAGGTCGCCAGTCTATCGCAGGGCTAACACACAGAGACAGACAACCATTCTTGTCCACATTCACTCCTGCATTGCCTATGGGCCACGGGGAGAACATGCAAACTCCACACAGAAAGCCCGGCCTCATGGTGGAATTGAACTCAGGACCTTCTTGCTGTGCGGCAACAGTGCTAACCACTGTTCCACCATGCTGCCCCGATTTTAACCAAAAAAATTCAAATTTCAATCCATAAGACCAGTGTCCTTTTATAATTAATAGGTTAGTGCTAAGTGGCCTAAAAAACAACCAACAAAACACTCATCTGGAAATGGTAGACAAATTGGACTGAAAATTTAGTGAAAAAGCAGCCAATGTCCAAAGAAAAAGGTTCAGGGACTTTCGTAACGCCTGGACAACTAAAGCTAAAGTTACAAGCAGTCTCGTTCCTTGACACAAATTTAGCTCAAGCAATTTGCATACCGTAGTTGAAAAGGTCTAATATTTGATTTAACGGCATGAATATGGATACATTTTAAGTGGCCTTAAAATATATTTTTATTGGACATGTTGTAATGACATCAAGACAGTGACACAGTGCATGAATCAAGAGATGATTTCCTGGAATGTAGACTGTCTAGGGAAAAATTCAGCTATTAAACAGATGCTAATACATCCATGTGGAGGAACAAATCCTGTTTTCCATGTATTTTGGGGTTAAGAACTGAAAACTCTTGCTATAGACTATATTTTTGTTAATATTGGGATGACACCAATGTGTCTGTGAAGGTGCAGACCATTTTATTTAAAAAATAAAAAATCCAACAAATAACAAAAAGAACTCACCAGGCAGCAGCAGTTGCCCACCATCCCAAATTTAATACATCTGCTATTGTGGGCTTAAAGGGAGAAAAATAAGAAAAGAATATTAGATGAGCACAAAATAAAACCTATAATGAATAGTTTAGCATTCATTTTAAGCTGGTTGAGCCTGTCCGAATATCCTGTTTGTGTTTACAGTAGCTGTCTAGTTTTGCACAGCACAACGACTGAAAGTTCCAGCCAGAGGTTTTATTTTCTTCCTTTGTGAGGAAATTAGAGCGCAGTCCTCGTCAACAGATGTGAGGATAACTATGTAAACAAAGAACCAGTGAGAAAACAAAGTAGCACACGGTTTAAATAAAAGGCCCAACATGTTGCTTTGATTATAGTTAGCATGCGAGGGCCTTGTTTCGGTGAATCAGCGCTGTACTCTTTCCTTTTAGTTGACGGCGTCCTGAGTCATCAAGGAGGCTTTACTAACCGTGTTACACTGGCTGCTGACAGTGCCTTTGATCACAAGATATCTGCGTCTTTTATCTCACCTTTGTCATTAGACCATGTACAAATATGTGGTAACGATGACAGTTTTGTTTGTTTAATCAATGATTTGAAATTTTTGCAAATTCAAATACCAAGGGTAGGTTTCGGCTTATTTTAGCATCAAGAGAAAGCATCAGTGTTATTGTAAAATCTGTGGATAATTTGCATCATACCTCAGGAAGTTGCATCTTTTGCAAGGGACGAAAAAAGTGCCAGCTTGTACATCACTTGATGTGTTAGTGAAGCCTTTATAACTTTGCTTTCACCACCATACCCTCTTGCTTTCCCTACTATCTGCACTATCCAGATTTATGGCTCCCTTTAGAGTAACGGTCTGTATTTGTGTAAGTGTGCATGCATGTCATTGAGCAGGTATGAGTACAAATGGCATCATGTTTACTTGCATCTGTTCTTCTGTTCATGCAGGGAAACCAGTTCATGTATGGCTATCAGAATGTGTAGGTGTGCACTAATGCGTGGCTCAGTTTTTGTAGGTTTTGCGTGTTTATAGTCTCTGGCTTATGTAACTTACCACGTAGACAGATCGCATGCCTGCAGATGTTTTGTCCTCTTTCTTGGGATCACAGAGCGACTGGTAGTTATACGTACTCTTATTGGTATACAGAGACGAGTTGATCAAGCTTCTCATAATACAAGGGTCGATCTCACCGAAGAATTTCCCAATCTAGTTTTGTAGCAGGGATCAGATATTCAGGGCACAGAAGAATTAAAAAGAAAAGCTCAAATAAGAACTTGCACAAAGAAATCATATAATTAACAATATAAATGCGTGAGTAAACATGCCTGAAGGTCCACAAACAGAGAAATGGTTGAACAATATATAAGAAGAATGGAAATTTTAAGCGGTATTTTTCATTTACAGAATGCTTAAGTTTCTGTAAATTAATTTATTTGAATTTATGATTATACACTTGCCAGCCTATTTATTAGTACACCTTGCTTGTACTGAATTGGACTCTCTTTGCCTGAAAACCACCTATTTTTTTTTGTAGAACAGATACAAAGATGTGTGGGAACTGTTCCTCAGATAAGTTTGTCCATACTGACATGACAGAAGTATATAATCGCTGCACATTTGTCGGCTATCCATGATGCAAATCTTTCATTTCACCACTGGCCAAAGTTTTTTGGTGACTGTGTTAGACATCTAAGTCCACTAAACTTATTATGCTCAAGAAACCAGTTTGAGTAGATCTAAAGCTTTCGACATGGTGCCTTATCCTGTTGGAATGAGCAATCAGAAGACAATGTAATCAAGCCATCGTATAATCATGGTCATCATCAACGCCAAGACAGGTTATGGCATTAAAATAATGCTCAAGGGGGGGCAACATGTGCCTACACTATTACACCACCGCCAGCAGCCGCCTACAAGGCAGCATGCTTTCGTGTTTTTCATGCCAAAATCTAAAACTGTTATCCAAGTGGTTGCAGCAGAAATCAAGACTCATCTTAAAAAGGCAATTTTAGTGACTCTAGGTTAATTTTAGCCTCACTTTCTTGTTTTCAGCTGACAGGAGCCTGACATTTGCTTTGAACATGGCCATCTTAACACATTTAGGTATGTAGACATGGTGAAGTTAGTGACATGCGATTGGATGATTGAGCAGTTAAACGGATGTAGCTAATAAAGTTGCCACTGATTGTAATTTTGCTGCAAAAAAACCCCCAAAGCACATACAACAAAAAGTCCTGAAACTGTAGACATGTGCGAAAAATGTTCACAGTGAATTTAAGGACAAACAGACAGCAAATCACTCTCAAACCAGGATGACTGACTTCGGTATAATCTGATTAACACAGTCCATCAGGCAGCCATAAATTTTTACTTGGGGGAAGTAGTTTGCCTCAGTATATCAGAGGTATCACATTACTGTGTGCATGGAAGTGTTTAAGTAATAGTGTTTCCAGGAGGGCTTGTGTACAGTAAGTAGTGCTCTGTGTGTTTGTGTGTGTATGTACTTTAGAAAATGCAGTCATTCGCTCAGGTCACTGTTAACAAGCTATCCTCCATATATTCATTCCTCTTTATCTTAACATTCACAGGGTGTATAAATCTTTTAATCTATAAGGTAAAGTGAGCCTCCTTTTCTGTCCACGTACAATAACACAAATAATAACTTAACAGTCTCAGCACTGTTGGCTTGCAGACTCCTGGAGGGCTTTTTGGAGAAAGCAAAGGAATAAGCTGAGGAGAGAAGGACATAGAAAGAGGTGGAGAAAAGGGGAAGCTCACGGAGAGAGAAACATTGCTGCCATAGGAAATATGATTGAGGGCACACTGCCTTTTATAAACGAGGTCACTGGGTTTTTAGTGCTGCTGCCAAACTTCAGAGGCAACTGATTTATCCAACATACACCCAACTCTGATTAAGGAAGGAGTTGAGGTGGCATGAAAACATTTACTCAGATGACAACAGGGCCACAGTTGTCTTTAGAATAGGACAACAACAGCACAGAAACATCTATTTTCTGTATTTGGGCTTTGTGAATTAGCTAATAATAGGAAACCCTGGGAAAACTTTATTAGGCTTCCTTGTTATGTTTTTTTAGTAATGAAAAAGCAAATTTAGGCTTACTGAAGATTCACAACAGACTTGGTTGGACTTGGATACTCAAACCTTTATGAGCTTTGTATTAGAAAGCTGGCAAGTTAAAGACAAACTGCATTAGGCGAGTGCAGGAAAAAGTCAGTCTGTGTGTAAAACATGAAAGAAATATTGTTTTGACACAAAACATTTCAACTTAAATCAAGCTTACTTTGAACTTTCAAGTTTACTTCATGAAGAGAATTTGATCAGTTGTTATATTATCTATAAACTCATGTGAAACGTTAAGTTTTTATAAGGTTGTGTTATGTCTTGTGAAAAAAGAAATACACCCTTACTGCTTTCATTGGAAGTAAGAAGGTAGGTAGTAGCCAGGTGCTACTAATTAGATGTAAAGTTGTAGCAGTTTCCAGATGAGAATTCAAATGTGTTTTAACATAATTCCACAATCATCTGAGCAGCGGATGTCCAAGCAAATTTACTCAGATATGAGAATCAAATATGAGGCCATCTGTCCAACAGTTAAAGCTCGGCTGACACTTGGTCATTCAACAGTAGAATGATCCCAAGCATAGTCGCAAATCTACAACCGAATGACCGACAAAGAAAAGAACCAAGATGTTGCCAAGGCCCAAAGTCCAATTTCTTCAAACAACCTAGATGAAATGTGCTTGCATGCCCTCAAGAAAGTAGTGCACAAACAAATGCATGCAAACCTTAATGAACTGAACAATGTTATGAACAAAAGTAAGCTGCAAGAGACTGATGAGGTATACAGTAAAGGACTACATCAAGTTCATGCTCCCAAAGTTGGTTCTACAAACTCCTGAATGACGGGATGTTAAGTTTTCACAGGACTGCATAATTCTGGTCACATAAAATCAGGCTATCACAGTTCATCACGGCCCAAAGGATGACCTATATCACAAGTTAAAAGGTTTTTTTTCTTTTAAATCATTTTCCATTCCTGTGTTGTTCCTTCTTTAGATAATAAAATTAAGGAACTAATTAAATGAGATCAGGATACTATTTTAGTATACTTAGACATATTTAAATACTACACTATTCTAATTTCTAAGTACCACAGAAGAGTGATGTCATTGCATCTAAAGAAAAAAATCCTGTCATCCAAGTCATCAGACGACCAAATATCAACCTAAAAAAAATGTTCCAGATTCACATAGAAGTGAAGGAGAAGACACCCACAAATATCACTGATGACAGTTCATGGTTAGTGAATCACAAACAGAATAAATAATTGATTACTGGAATAAAAAATAATAATAATGAGTTCTAACAACTACCTGATGCTTATTAAAGGGTCATATTTAGAAATATTTGACTTCTTACCACTCAGAACCGCTATTTATATATTCAACTGATGTGTGAATAAAAAAAAGAACAAAATCCAGAGACCCACCTCATTAAAATGGTCAATCTGATTGGTCATCACCAAGAAGCCTCCATCATCCAGAATGTAACAGTTTAAATTCTGGAATCAAACAGATGATTAAACTGGCGCTGATTTTCATTCAAGACACACATCGAAATATTTTCAACATAACCGAGCCTCTTACCTTATCGCCTATCGTACAGCCACACAGCTCATCCTTGCACTTGAAAACACAGAAGAGCAAAATGATGAAATCTGATAGGAACAAGAAAATGTATCTAATTGTGCACATACTGAATATGTCATGAAGATAGGATCTACTCACACTTTTTCTCTGTGAAGCGTTGGAGAAGGTCTCTCTCCACATTTCTATGTCCAAACGTACACCGACCACTGAGTTAAAACACAAAAGCCAGACATCCTAGATCATACTGGACCTCTCTGTCAACTTTCCACTCTGAACTCAGAAAATGGAACTTGGCTAAAGATCACAGACTAGACAACTTGATGTGTGGTTTGTGTATGTGTGTTTGTGTATCTATGGCAGAGAGAAGAAGAAATAGACAAATGTAGTGACCATTAAATTAGAAGCAGCAAGTGTTCTTGGAGGAAAAGAAGTTCACACTATAGGGTGTGGATATATAAATAAGATGCATCGCTTTAAGCGTAAGTGTGTTTATGTGTAGGCGGTTTAATAAAAGACAGAGCATGAGAAATGGTATTTAAACATACGCTCTTTCCGTAGTGATTTGTATATGTGTGCGTGTGTCCTTACCAGCTGGCTTGAGTGTGATATCATCAATCTTGAGGTTTACTGCTTTACTCACGAGGACTGAGCCTTCATATTGAGCTACAAGAAAAACCAAGGAAACGCTGCATTGAAAATGGTATATGCACATTTTAATTTTATGGCTTTTACCAGTTGGCTTTATCATTAAAAGCTAGCAAACTAAACAAATGAACAATTCACAAAATTGTTACTGTTGTCCCCTCACCCACTAATGTGACTTTCTTTTAAATTGCCCATTTGATGCTACTTTAGCAACTCATTCATACAACTGCATGCTTTACTGTTAAAAATACTGTATATTACTGAAGCGCCTTTTGACTGCAGAAACAAGAAGTTAGCTACTGAGTATAACTCTAAGCTAGAATCACAATCTGACCACAACAGAAGGCTCAGCCCTTGTTGTGGGTTTATTTCCAGTGCCCTTTGTTTGTTTGCAAACAAATTTCTCTAAAATATGATGGAAAGGAATATAGGCAACGAAAGAACATTTTTAAAATTAAAAAAAATATATATCAGAATAGATCTTGGTAGAGGATGCACTCTGCAAGTCCCCTTCCAGATTTTTGAATGTGTACTATCATGCTGTAATGGTGGAGGTTCACCTATCCTCACTCTCTTTCAGCCTTCATTCATTTATTTTGGTTTCAGATGGTAGCAGTGGTTACAGGCACCTGATAGAGAGCTTTAATAGCTAATTATTTAGAGCACAGACAGTGTCTGCCTCTTTATAGCTTGATAGTGATATGCTTGTGAAGAATGAACTGTGTTGAAAACCTTTGGTGATTGTGTTTTAGCTAGTCATTCTTTGCCTTAGTTTGCAGGTTGTTGGACATTGCACAGATATGTTACACAATGATGTGAATTATTCACAGAAGAGCTGGATCTTCAAAAAAAGGCTTTCTAGGTATTTGAGCCAAAGTTGTCTTTGGGAGAGAATAACTCTAAGGTGATGACACAACAGAGAAGCTGTTACTTACAACTATTTTGGAATACAGTTGGAGTGAAGATGTACAGATCGTTGTCCAAACTTCGCTTATAGAAGCTTAAATCATACGTTTCTGCTTGTCCTGTCCAGTCCAGGCCAATACTGTAAAAATAAAGATGAGCGCATGCAAAAGTATCAATGTCATACTACCACTACCACATTTTTGACTCTAATATCTATAGATCTAATTCTAACTGTGATTCTTTGTTTATCAATTTCACTTTTAATAACAGTAATAATAAATTGTGTTTATACAGCACCTTTCAAAAATTAAAAATATAAATATATTTAAGAAGAGCTGAAGATGAAACAGTATTAGGGGAATGCTGGAAGCAATAGGAGATTAAAAAGTGAGAAACAGAAAATTAAAAATGGAAAATTGGTAAATTAAAAGCAAATAAAATAATTTTAAACATTTGCTAAGAAGAGACGATAGCGATTATTTAGGTCTTATCCATATTTAGCTGCAGGAAGTTCTGTGTCATCTAGTATTTAACATATTAGACACAGGAATCAGTTAATTAACTTCATGGCTGCCTTTAGTGTTAAATGGATGTAGAGCTTTGTGTAATCTGCATAGCAGTGAAAACACTGTGCCTACAGATAATATGCATGAAGAAATTAGATGTGGTCCAAGGACAGAGCCTTGAGGTACCCCACTGGTCATCTTCATAGAAAATGACTCAGAATTGCCAATGACTTACCTATACTGTAAGTAAGAATAAAACTGTCTTTAAACTGAACCTTAAATGATTCAGTAAAATACAGGTTTCACCAGAAAGAGAAGTAACACAAAAATCCCTCATCACTCTGAAGAGCGCTGAAAGAAAGCATTCAAATTTTCAGCTACAATCTTTTCTAAACTCTTGAAGGAAAACAGATCAGACTCTCTTCCATAGTATGCCTTTTGTCCTGTCTCTCTCTGTTCCGTTTCCCCTCATCCCCAGCTGAAGAAGACTTTTTCCTTCCTACTGTCACCAAGTGTTGGATTATTGCAATTTCTAAATAAAACGCTCCTTACCCTAAAATATGAAGTACCGGTATCTTGAAGCAACTGTTGAGTATTGGCACTATAGAAATTAAATATAGTGGATTAAAATAAACTGGAATTAATTTTAAATTAAAGTTTGTAGATAAAAGTTATCCAAGGAGAAACGGGCCAGAGAAGGTCTTTTTAGAGGTTGTACAAAAACTTTTTAAAAATAATAAATGGACATAACTAGTACAAGTGATGTATTAATTACAAATATAATGCGTGGCATGACAAATTATATTTGTTGATTATTATTATTACTGTTATTATTATTATTATTATCATTATTATTATTATTATTATTATTATTATTATCATTGTGTACTAATTTTAATAATCATATCAGCAAGTCTTTTTAAAAGCAAATAGCAGTTTCAGGGACTCTGTTGTATCCTGAGCAACAGAAGGGATGTTGGGTTCTAGTCACATGACTTATACAGTGAGATGCCACTTTTTTGACATTGTCTCCAGTATCATTGATAGGAGCAATATAGGGATGGAGATAAAATTGTATTTGTCAAGTTATTGCTCAACTTTTACTTGAGGTGTATGAACTAACTGGATATTGACCTTTCTGTAGGATCACTCTGGAAGTTTAGGTAGATAGAGGAGGGACAGAATACAGTAGCTGGACTTTCTCACAGAAAAGGACCAGTTAAGATAGCTGGAATGCTTCTACGTAGAGGTATTCTAGACATGTTTAGCTGATAGGATCCCCAGGGAAACCCTAGAACTTGTGGAGAAACTAAATATCTAATTTGGCCTGGGAAAGCCTTGGCAATCCCCAGGAGAAGCTGGGTCAAGCACCTAGGGACAGAAGTATTAGGTCCAATGGGCCACTTTCCTCAGCTTATACCACCATCACCCTGACACTGACATACAGCAGTAAATGGATATACAATTATATCCAAACATACATAACAAATCTGACTTCATGCCATAGCCAATAAAAATCAAGCACTATGTGGGTAAGTTCCTGCTCTATAAGCAGACCACATCATAATTCTTTATCAGATACCCATACAAACATACTACATATTACTTCGTATGATCTTATATTAACCCTGCCCTTGATCATCTAAGAAATACCTTGTGGGGTAGACTCGTGTGATCCCTCCTTCAGTCGCAACATATCTGGACATGACACCGTTTCTGACAAGCAGAGTAAAATAAAGCCATAAAGCATACCATTACAAAAACTGGAATGGGCTTCATCTTTGACATTAACTGAAATACTTTTTTCCCCACCTGGTCATTCATTCATGACCAGATACCGGTGCTTCACTTACATCAGATCGTTTTCTTTCCAAATCTTGATTAGATCAGAGGTAATGCCAGCATCGAGGAGCAATCGGTTCACCAGATCCACATTGCCTAAATAGCAAAACAGAATTTTGAGCCTCAATATTTTACCTTTGGAATAATATGCAAGTAAGTCAGTAGACTTCTGTTAGGCATCAACCTTAAAATGTCTCATCTCAATAAGCAGATGTTGCACTTAAAAAAACCAGAAACAGCAGAACAACATGAAAAACAGAAATACTGTTGGGAACCAAAAAATAGGTACACTGTAATATTTTAACATTTGCATCACATGTTTGTATCCAGAACCAAATCACAAACTGAGCGGGATTGAACTGCGATATTACTAAAATCAAAAACATCTACAAAGATGGAATCAAAGCTGAAAGAATAAACCTGAAGCAATGTCACAAATGAAAATGTATTTTTTCATAAAAAAAATATTACTCTTTGAAGAAAAGAGTTTCCTATAATCAGAAACAGATACTGTATTAAAGCACTGTAGCAATGAAACACGCATTTTCATGCACACGCCTCATTCTGTGGGGTAGATGGTAGGGTGGCACAGGTGTTACACAAAAACATTTTGTGGTCGTCTGTGAAAAACCACACGACAAACGTAACACATGATACAAGCCGCTCGTCCACTTTTTTTTGGTTGTTGTTGCTATGCCCCCCTCTTTGAACCCACAGATGACCCTCTTCAGTCCATTAACATCGAGGCTCGCCGGTACACCCCCTCCACCTCCTCCAACCTTTATGACACACCACACACATCAGAGAAAACAGCTGGTGTAACACTTTATTTCCCTCCTACTCCACCTTCCCTCTCTGTGCAGTGTTTTTCATTAGAGATTCTTTATTGGAGGCAGCCCAGGAATTCCTAATGTACTTCAACTTCTTCGCCACTGCAGTGGCTTAACCAAGTAAAGCGTGTAACGATGCTCAAACCCCCAATAGTCCACATAGGCCTCCTCTCTCTCTCTCCTTCTCTGCTCTCTATGGACTCCATTAAACTGGCAGCTAATAATGGTGAAAGTAATATTTCAATTGGGTGAAAAGTTTTATTGGCTTGATCCTGTTGAGTTGTTTGAAGTAAGTTATTAAATGCACACCATCAAATTGTACCAAGGAACACAATATAGGAGCTCTTTTATAAATATCAGGGGACCTTTTGGTTTACTCAGTAGACCCC
>VUQR01035418.1:61131-83983 GCA_015108515.1 Hemichromis elongatus
GAGCCCCCCCCCCCACCCCTCCCAAAAAAAGAGTGATCCATATCAATGAGTGCATGTAAGAAATGGCAAGGATGTTAATGCATTGGTCAGATGTTAGGGAAAAGGTCCACTGGTCCCTGATTTGTGTTTTATTGCGCCGCTCACGCTCTCGGCTTGACGTGTCCTGCTCTTTCTCACAAACACAGAGTAATTGGATGAGGTCGAGCGGCTATAGGTGGGGTGTGGAAGGCATATTGCTATCGAATACTGTGTGTGTGTGTGTCACATCTAAGCCGACGTGCCTCACACATGTGCAGTCAGGCGTGTGATGGTCAGACTTTTAGAGTTAGCATCAAATGGGTAACACGAACAGAGGGGTTCAACATTACAAAGCTTTGCCTAGTCATGCACACCAAACCATCCAGCCAGACCGGTACTTCACTGGAAAGAGAGACTTCTGGGAATATGTTTGGTTTGGCGCTCTTCCATTAAAAAATGCAATTTTTTTTCATGTAAACATATTATAAGAAATAGTGCTCAGATCACAACCTTAGGCACCAATGAGCATGCAACATGGACACAAATTTTGGTAACTATTTCTCCGTTTTTGATACTTACACATGGGGTTGTTTGGAGTCTTTCTGTCAATGTAATCGTTAAACCGCTTGAGGAACTCAGTGTTGTTGGCGTCAGGCTTTAAGTCCGTGCAGTAATCTCTGTGGGCAACGGAACAGTTTTCTAGTCATAGTGAGTAAAAGTATGGTTAGAAGTAATTTTTAAAAAGGTGTCTGGGCCTTCTTACCTCGGTGCAATCAGTGTGTAGCCATATTCATCAAACTTGTCAGCCATGAGGCTTTCAGAAACTGTGGTAAGTATAAAGTAATATGAGATTTCCCCAATAAAGGTTCAAAATTATGTTCAGAATACACAAGTTAATAAGAGTCACTATGAGATGGGATGGTCCACCTGAGAGAGATTGATACTTCAAAAAGGTAAAAAAAATATTATAACCTTCTTCCTTCTTCAGTATTTTTTGGATATTTTTCACATTTACATGTTTCAGGTCATCATACAAATTTTAGACTAAAAAATAATCAGAGAAATTACAAAATGTAGTTTTTAAATGATGACTTCAGTTATGAGGAGGTTAAAGGTATCCAAACTTACCTGGAAGGAAAAAGAATTACCTCTCTTATTAAAACCTGAATTTACTGTGACCAAAATTTACCAAAATGACTCCAGGAGTGCAACAAGAACCAAAAAGAACACAAAGGCTCAGCTTACATTTCACATTTACCAAAATTTAAAAAAAAAACAAAAAAACATCTTGATCAAGAGTTTTGATAAAATATTCTTTGAACTGAAGAGAAAAAAGATGAAGTTTCTGGAAGGTTTAGGTGCTGTTACCTCTGACAAAACTAACATTTTTAGCATTATTAGGGATTCTAGGAGTGCTTTGCTGTTCAGGACCTGGACAACTTGCAGTAATTCATGGAACCATGAATTCTGCTCTCGAACAGAAAATCATGAAGGAGGTGTTTTTTCCCATGAAACCTAGGCACACTTGAGTTATGCACCACAACAATGACCTGAAGCACACCAGCAAGTCCACCTCAGAATGACTAAAAACAAATTAATTTAAAAAATGAAGGTTCGGGAGTGGCCTAGTCAAAGTTCAGACTTGTAGCAGAAACACTTCATTATAGCTGTCGTTGCCATGGGTGGCACAACCAGGTGTTAGGTTTAGGGGCCGGTTTGCTTTTTTCCCCCCTTAAAAACCTGCATTTTGTATTTATTTATGTCAGTGAAGTCAGCCATGAGTTTGTTCATCCCCAGTTTGTTTTCTCATTGGTAGCTTTCCATTTTCCTTATTCTCCCCAGACTTTATTTACATTTAGTAATTTATTTTATTATAATTTAATTTAAAATTTTAATTTGACTCACTGGTGAAGTCTGCTAAACATTGCTAACCAAAAACTCCTTGGCTAGGTTTAAGGTAAATATTGCCCTTTGTGTTGAAGTACGTCCCTTCAACTCTGCATGCTGAAACACATTTAGATTCTATTTAAAACCGGGAAATTGCTGCGAAGCATCAGAAGTGAGAAACTTGTCTGATTATCGTCTATGTTGAGTCATAGCACAGTTTCCAAAGAACATATTGTTTGCAAGGTCACATGTTTACCTGGCAAGATTGTTAAAAACACACCATTTGATGTTCTGGAAATGATAATGGGCTGCGATAACTCATACAGCTAGACTAACTGACGCAGAAGATGTGTTTACAGTGAACAGAGTTGTAACACTGCAAAGATTCAAATCTTGCACAAACAGGTGAAAAACAGGTATAAAGGCAAAAGTAAAAAAGGCACCAGAGCAGACTTGGCCAGATGTGCCGTTTAAAAGACCACTAAGACTCGGAACCAGAAGGAGAGAGATGAAAGTAAAGGAAAAAAATACTTGCCATTTTTCCCTGGAGTGGAAAAAATCCCAGCAGAGACAAAGTGAATGAACAAGCGAATCATCCCCCAGGGAGGTAAAGACGAGAGGGAAAAGAAAGGGGAAAGAAAAGACAGGGTAAAACCACAGGGGTCAAAGGTGACAATATTTTATTCACAGAACGAGTCCTGAATAGAAATATTGCATTTCGAACTAAAGGTTTTTAGCCCTTTGGATGTAAATTGAGACAGCGCTGATGGACAACACAAAGAGAGGCTTAAAATGCGGTTTCTAGGTTTGAGATGTGTTTTTAGTGTTAGGATTAGCATTCTTCTGGTGATAGGATAAATCTGCGGAGTTAAAATACTTCTGTGATGTATTCCCATTAAAATACGGTGAATTGAAATGAACTGGGAAATATATACCACCGATCTTAACCTAAATGTTTAACCTTAACATTTTTCTCTGTTGATTATATGATACAGCAGAATTTCTCACGACGACACGGCTGCTGCTTGTCCTCTTTGGTGGTCATGGTCGGGGAATAGCTGCACCCATGTGGTTTTTCTTTTATATTCAGTCACTGCTTACTAATCCCACAAAGTATCCAGTAATGATGGATAGCAGAGAGATTTGGGAAATGAGGAATTCATTTACTTTTTGGGCTTTTAAATAAAAAATTAAATAAAACTCCAATGCCTGTTTTGTGAGTTTCTTTAAAATGCTAAATTCATTCACAGAAACACTGGATTTCAACATAAATCAATCTCTCATACACAAACAAGAAATAAAAAATCTGCACCGACTTAACAAATGCGTGATAAATAGATGAGGGAATTGGGAGATTATGGCTTGGACTTCAACTGTGTTTTTAAACTGACATTTACAGTACTCTAACTCTCTGCAAAGGAATAAAGCACACAAGCCAGGCTTCAGCTTCGGAGATTAACGATGTTCTGCGGAGACTTTTTTATTCGATGCCTGAAAACAAGACAAAACCGATGACAAAGCACACAGAAGGGCAGACAGAAGAGACGAGGCTTAGTGTGTTCAGAAGTATCCTGTCTTTCATTAGGAGTTATTTAACAACGTTGTAAAAATCAAAGTGAGTCAAAAAAGAGAAAAGTGAAGAAAACAAAGACTCACACTAACTCATGTTCAGGGTACAGACTCACAGCTTTCTCCTTTATGGTTTCACCTTCAAATAATGCAAACATCCTGTCCTCTGTTCTTCCTGCTACAGTGGGTTAGTGCCAAAACCACATCTGAGGGCCATTGGAACAGGTGGGGGGTTAAATACACACTTGCACACACAGACCCGAACACACTGTCTGCGCCGCACTGTGGGTCCACATTGCATGCGAAGCACTGCTTCTCAGAGCAAATAGCAGCTTGATTCAGTGTCACAGAACTGTCATTATTAATCAGAAAGCAGCATACGAAGGAAAACAGATAATTAGAACAAAATGCTTCTGTCTTTGTGAGTCCGCCGCATCAGACAGAATGAACCAAAGGAAAAGACGTTACATCCAAAGTCTGCCGGTGGTAAGAGAATACAGAGAATACAGGGGGCTGTGAGGCAAAAAACAGGAGGAGAATACTTGCCCAAAAATGCTGCAGGGGTCCAACACACCAGGAATGGTCAAGAGTTGAAGAAGGCAAGAGAACGTAAGAAGGGAGGACAGTGAAAAGATGAGGAGAAGGAAAGAGGGAATTGGGAAAAGAGAGCCGGAAAGGAAGTAAGCCAACAGGGTTTTACACAATATTTTATTCAAAGGGAAATTGAATAAGAATATTGTTCTAAGAAAGTACCCAACAGTTTAAGTAATCAGTTTGTGGAAAGCACAAAGGGGCAGTTAAACAGACTTAATGACAAAAACCAGTTTATTCACTCATCTTCTGAAAACTTTATTTGATTTGTCTTAAGCAACAAAATGGTTTTTACATTTACCTCTAAAGTGAACCTCTTATTGTCATTACCATATTTCTCCATATATTGACTCCATTGAAGAATTTCTGCATGAATTGCAACTGTAAATAATTCCTAAGTATGGTTCTTTACCTCACACTTAGACTTGGTGGAGTTTCTCAGTTGATCTATTCCCTTTTCGTCTCTGTAAGTTAATATTCTTCTGATTGGCCACTACTAAAAACAGAAAGTTTAAGCAGCAGGTGGGTGACTATTTTTAAAATGACCCATTTTCTTTTACAGATCCTGAGGCTCATAGGGATTACCTTTACACACTGACCTGATCACGAAACTGATCTTGGGTAGATTCGTCTTTAATGGATAAACACACAGAAATGTGTGTGTGCACTAATTTCAAACTGAATTTTCACACTAATAACATCACCCTTTAGCACAAAAGCAGCTCTGCATTATTAGTTTAAATTGCTAGACTTAATCTCATTCTTTCTACTCTGAACTATTTAATCTTGCTAGTGTGTGCAAGGTTGCTCTGCAATTAAAAAATAACCACTGTAATGTGAAAAAGAAATCAAACATAATTTCCTTTTTAGATTTCTTTTTTTTTTTTTTTTTTAACAAAACAGAACTTTCAGCCAACACCAAAATCTCAGATGTTACAAAAATGTTCAAACTGGCCACATGTATGACTATTGAAAGGTGATGAAATATAACAGACTGCCAGAATCAAGAAGGCTTTGTGTCTTTGTCAGTCTTTTTGTTTCCTGAAATAAGACGTGTATTGTGGTGACCTAGAAGTCTTAAAATGTGTTTTGACCAATAGTTGGTAATACTCTAAGGTTTATGCAATATATGCAAAATCAAAAGTAACATTGCATTTACAAAATCCACAAATGCCCACTGAATGCAGACTCAAACCAGGCATGGCTCCAACTTAGCTGCAATGAATACACACACACACAATAAAAATGTCTTTTGAGTAACACTATAAGTCAATGACATCTTTTACTAGTGGGAACAGACAGATCTTAAAAGGGACATGACGACAATGCCACACATATGGACGCTCTGATCTGGTGTATATCATCAAATACGACTGAGCACAAATGTATAAATACCCTCTTGGAGACACACGCACAAGTGTAGACGCACACTGAGGTATTTAGCTTTAAATGAAGTGATGAGTACTATATGTGCGAAAGGGGACACTGGAGCCTTTCGTCCCGCTAGTCTGGTGACAAAAACTTTGAACAACACCACAACTGAACTGAACATGGGTTTTGCAATAGATGCAATGCATAAGTGGCAAGTGCATGGAAGTAAAGTGCATGTAGATGTATTATCTGTGTATATACTGTTTTTATGTATCTATATATCTACACTTCTCTCTATCTCACTGTGTATATATGTATATATATATATATATATATACATATATACACACACACACACACAAATATTTCCGTCTGTGCAAATACGGAGTGTGCTACAGATGATGGATGGGAACTATAACGAGACACACAACTGTTTTTTAGGCCTTACATTGTGAGCATTAATGTCACTGGAGAATATTAACAGTAATTTTCCACCCACTGCCATGTATTTTCTGTCTGTATATAGAGAAAGTAAATGTAACTGAGTGGAAAACCTAGAATGGCAAAAGGGATTGAACTGATTTAGCGCGGCACTTACATTTAGCCTGGGTGATTGTGTCGCCAATTGTTGCACGGATGTAATGCAAGCTGTAGTCGGGCAGGACTAGGGCCAGGCTGTGAGAGGACAAATGAGAAAAATGTGACATTTTGCTTTGGGGGAAAAAAACCGAAAAAACCTTCAGTCTTTCACCGCAAATCTTTCAGCATGGCTTGCAAAGTATTTTTAGCAGGAAGCATAATTTACCAGTTCACATGCAGTATGCCGTGCACATGAGCCACTCTGGTCTTATTCCAAATTGTGTCTGGATATTGCCCTTACCACAGACCAGTTTCAATGAGCACAAAACAGAATTATGACTATGTAAAAGTAGGAATGCAAAACATGCATGAGGTTTAAAAAGCCTGCCATCTGCATGCACCAAATCTATCATTGCCAAAATCATATTCAAAATATTTTACTTACCTGTAATCTGTCCCCTTCACCGGCGCAAAGGTGTACATCCTCTGACCTCGATCGATGTAACGCTTTAGGTGAGAATATTATGGGTGTATATTTGTTCAAGCTGACGAAAGGATCAACTTATCCTGATCAAGCATCATCAAATAAAATTACCTTATCTGTTGATTTCAGCAGTGTAGATATAGTGGTACTCCCTGTTTCACCTTCAATCATTTGTTTTCTTATCTGTTGACCAAACATTACAAATAAATAATATTATAGTGACTCATTAGGATTGATTTTGGTCCGATCCAGGTTTGGTCCGATATTTGACACCCCTGTATTACAGTATATCTGATTTTGGTGCGAGAGAAATGTGTTTTTCAAACCTGCACTTTGATGTCATCCTCGATCTCTGCATCTAGGAAATCCAGCGTTACAGGTTCATGAAACTTGGCGGTCTGCGCAGAAACGCGAGCAATTAGTGTTGTTTACCAAAAAAATGTGGGCTTTGAGTACAAAAAAGGGGGAAAAGAAAAACAAACTGACTAGTAAACATCTCTTACTGATCTATTTCCAGGAAACTATTTTGATATTTTGCACTCTTATTATGCAATAATTTGCTGTAATCATCTGTAATCAATTTTTGCGTACAACATTTACAAGAAAAAGCATATCTCAATGACGCCCATGTTGCCTCGCTTCAACAAACTCCATCCTGGAGCCATATGGTTGACTTACGTAAAATAAACAAAGAAGGTCAGCCAAATAACATAGTCAGTGTGGAAATCCAAGCAAATATTCCATTGGCAACAGAAATGACTATAGCAGACTGGTGAGCAAAAAAAAAAAAACCCAAAACATCTCACATCTGATACACAGAAACACAACCTTTCTGCAGAGGTTCATCCTGCAAGATGATTGCTAAAACTCAACATAAGTGATCCCACAGGCTGCAAAAACATAACAATAAGCCCGTTAAAAATCAGGAATGCCATTTATCATGACTGTTTGACCAGCGTTAACAACCATTTAATGGTTTTTAAACATAAGAAGCAAATCTTTGGAGAAACAAATGAATTCTAAATAAGTTTTGCCTACCTGTGGGTTCAGATTAGGATGAAGCAACACGTATCCATTTGGATCAATAGCAAAGTAGTAGCCATTTGGACCAAACTAGAAGAAAAAGGAAACAGAGGAACAAATGTCTGTCGGACGTAGGACTACAACTAATAAGCTAATGTAATATGTACTGCATTAATACAAGGAGATCTTCATTTGTGTTGCCCTTACAGTGTACTGAGGCGTCAATCTCCTGATATCATCCAGGGACACATCTATCGCCATAACTCCCAAGATAAGCTGGTTTTGAGGTTTCTAAGAGAAAGCCATAAGAAAGAACAGAAAGGGATGAGAAAGTTAAAAAAAAAAAAACTTTAAATCCTGCTGCTCTTTTTGGATGAGTCAAGTCCCTTTGTGCATTCTGAACGATTTCAAGGAAATGGGGTGCAACAGAAATCTGGACAGTTTAATTCCCAAAAGTGTCACGTGTTGCAGTGAGTCACTGACAAGGCATTTCCAGGCTTGTTTTCAGTCACAGTGGAGGTAAGTCCGAGTCCTTCGAGGTAGACATGTGACCTCATCTTGAAGCACTTAGCTACCGAATCATTTCTCACTCTGATCTGCATTTTTCATCTCATTTTGATTTCCGCTTTAGGACATGCTAGATTCTCTTCTTGTGGCGAACTTTGGGGGACCACCGCATCAACAGAGGATGGAAGTTAGAGCCACAACAGAGCAGAGGATAAAAGTAAAGGATGAGACTGTAATTGTATGTTTACTTTTTTGGTCTGGTAAACTTTATGGAGCATCTCAAAACCACAAACTTGAATCCTCTCATGGGGTCAAAGTGTCAGGCATACAGTAAATTTATTTAGTGAGTCAAATGCAACAAAGAAGGATGGAAAAGAACACAGAATGAATAAGTTGGTTAAGGCACAAAACAAAAACAGGCGAGAAGGATTTAAGTGATTAAAAAAAAATCACTTAGGAGTCCAACAGTGGTTCTGGATACCTTTGAGCCTGAGCCGGTTTTGTTGAAGACAGGCAGCGTTCCAGTGATCACCAGACCAAGCTCCTGCAAGATTAAACGGGCACAGTTTAAACACAGATTTACGCTTCCGGGTGTAAAAAGAAAAAGAAATATGAAAGAATAATCTTATAATTCTAAAAAAAAAAACCCAAACATCTCAGGTGCACACCATGATATGCTTTACATACCAGGCCTTTTTTGTTTGTGCTTATTCAAATTTCTCCCATTTATTAGTGCCAGTGGATTAGACATAGACCTAAGAAGTAAACAGGAAGAGCAGCCAGCATAAAAAATAAAATCTGTCAATGTACCCACTGTGGTGACCCTTTTGATTACTTGGAGGAGCTCAAGGTAGATTTTAATGGCCTGTCTCACCAATCTTTTCAGTATTTCTGGGGGGTCTACATTTACAACCACATGCACTGGTGTATCAGGCAAATTGAAGTGTTCATATTAAATCCAGCTCCTTTGATTTTAGATTAAGGTAATTTGGGAATGAATTTACACCTATAAAAAAATCACACACATGCCAGACAGAAACAGATGCTCTCAGAAAATCTGCTCTCAGAAGATTAATGCTTAACGGCGTCTAACACAATCTTAACATATGATGTCAAAACCTTTGTAAGTTACTGCACGTCATTTTCTGTTTTCGTGCAATTTTGTATCCATGAGCCCTTTTTTTTCAATGCTGCTTTTATGACTAGATGTCAGATAAAATCTAGGATGTTTCCAGTAACAAAAGACAGAGATATTTCCAGCGCTGACATGAGGTCAATACTGTTCCAAACATTGACAGTATCCAAACCAGTTGGCTCACTTTATCAGACCGTGGTCTTATCTGAATTTTAGCCGGGAAGTAAATCTTGAAAGAAGCTTAAGGACCATGATTTTATTTATTTTATTAATTTTTTTTTTAGGAAATGATGTTTCGCAAACACAACTTCAGCAGAGTTCAGCTGAGTAGGATGACACCACGGGATATGTTTAGCATAACTTAATAAAACTTACTTATCAGAAATTCTTCAGAAGACATAAAACAGATTTCTTCTGATTCCTGTGGAGCTCTACACAAGTGACAGAGTCTCTGCTTCCACAGTCTTTCAACATAATGAAATGCATTTTGGTTACAACACATAACGTACCAAAGCATCCAGGTAGACGTTAGTCCACTGAACCTGCTTGGCCTTCTGTTTAGCTTTAACCATAGGCCTGCCCAGAACATCCAGGTACTCCTGCCAAGAGGATGAAGGGAAGATTATTACTTTTGAACCTGCACATGAGGCATTCTACCACAAGAGGGCACAGCAAACAAGTGCTTAAGTGAGCGAGGTGGGAATTTGACATGAAAGACAGTGCAGAACTACTGCATGAGCGTGTTCATTTGACTAAATGTGTATTTACCTGAGTATTTAGCCTAATGGCACCTATAGATGGGATCTCATAGTAATAACCTAAGAAAGAAAAACATTTTTTAAATTTTATGAACAAAACAAACACTTTGCCTTCATAACTGCCTTAAATGTTTGTGGCATGGTTTGAAGAAGGTACTGGAAAATGTTTTAAGGCAGACTGACATGATAGCATCGCACAGATCCTGCAGATTTGTCAGCTACACCACCATATGTGACTCATCCATTCCACCATCCCAATCCCAAAAGTGCTTTTATTTGAATGATCTGTGGTGATTCTGGAGGTCATCTGAGCTCACTGTCATGTCTAAGAAACCAGATTGAGATTATATGAGCTGTTGGAAGCAGCCATCATAAGATGGGTACACTGGTTACTAGTAACTGATCAATATTCATGTTCAGGTGATACTAAGGGACCCAAAGTGTGTCAAGAACTGATCCCCCACACCATTATCAGTCTGCATGCAGATACAAGTTAAGGTGGATGCGTTTGCTTTCATGTTACTTAGATTAAATGTGGCTCTATCATTTGAATAATGCAGCAGAAACTGAGACTCATCAAACTCTGCAGCATTTTTCTATTCTTCTATTGCCATATTTTGTTCATCCCAACTGTCACATCAGTTTCCTGTTCTTAAGAGAGATTTGTGGCCCAAGGTGTGGCCATTTTTCTCTGGCTACTGGCATCAACAGCACATTGTTAACCCAGAGAACTGCCGCTCTCTGAACATTTCATCTTTTTCAGATCATCCTCTGTAACCCACAGGGATGGCTGCCGCATTTATGAGCACACTTGTGGCCCTCTGCCTGCCTTCTTTCTGTGATCGTCATCATGGAGCCTCCAATCACTCACATATAGGGCCATCTTTCAACAATAACCATTGCATTTTCAAAGTTAGGAGGTAGAGCAGGTCATCTACTGATCAGAAGGCTGGTGGTTAAATTCCTGGCTGCTCCATTCTGCATACCAAATATCCTTGGGCAAGAAAATAACCCCAAGTTGTTCTCCAGCTCATTTATTGGATTATAAATGTATGTGATTTGTAGATAGGTATGTGTTTATGTGATTTCTAATTACACTGATTTCCTGCCATGTGATTTGCTGATTAGATATTTGTGGTCAACAGGTCTAGCTAATAAAGGGGGCAGTAAGAGGATGCATTTAAAACCTTGTTGTTACAATGAAAATCTTCTATCTACAATGTGTCACAGTGGCACCTATAGAATATTTTATACTACAGAGGACAAATCGAGTGAATGAAATAATCGTGCCGCGAGCTCTCTAAACGTCCAATGTAACAATGTACCTTTATTGTTGCAGGCCATTGACTGTATCGGCGCCTTGTCATAGTTGTGTTTACCTACTGAGAATGTAAAGACACGCACCTGTGAGGGAAAGAGAATGCAAATAAATCAAATATGCTAAAAGGCTAATTCTGGTATTTTACTCTGAACGTTGTAAAAGCATGTTTACAGGCTTACGTTTTTTTGCGGGTTTTCAAGTTGAAAGATCTTCTCTGCTCTATCCTCTCCACCATCAGTGAAAAGCATAATAATCTTGTTACAGTTGGCCCTTGAATAATTCATCTAATGGAAACAGGGAGACAGAAAGAAAACTAAACACTAGTTAACCAAGGAAAAAATTACAGCCAAAAGAAGACGATGAAAAACAAATCAACTTGTTGCTACTGTTAAAAAAGTTGAAGAGGAGAGAAACGGAACCTCTGACAACTCATAAAATCACACCTGTAATACCTGAAACAACCAGAAGAGGTCGACACATACCCAGCATTTAGGCGAAAGCCCATTGGTATTGAGTTCTCGGTGTGTTCTACAGAGTGTGCCATCATTATTCTTACAATTACATTAAAACTGTTGAGCACTGTTTAAGGAACACTGGTGTAAAAGGTAATTTAACATAAAAAGCTCTTTAAGGATACTATTTATTACCCAATGCATCAACCAAGTATGACCCTAGACACACGTTACCTGTTTAAGCTGTTCGAAGGCCGTCTCAAAGCCAGCTGTGTAGTTGGTGCTTAGATTCGCAGTGATGTTCTCCACAGCGTTTTTCAGTATCTTCTTGTTCCTCACATTGGCCTGTACAAGGTTCCCAAAGCAGGACACATTCTTGGCGACATTTTGGAACTGGAGGGAAGAGGTAAGGAGGGATGACGGGAAGTGCAGGGAAGGCACTTACACATATTTCCTGTTAAATATGTGGCTCCCCCTCTTTACTGCCGAACCAGGCAAAGACACTTGAGCATTCAGGATAAAAAGATTAAAGCGATTCCATTTGAAACAATATACAGTAATTACTGACATATGTCACTTGTGTGAAATGAAATCAGTTTTAATCAAATCTGGACTGACCGAAGGGAGCTATAGGAAAAGAAGAACGAATTGGAAGGAGAGCAGGTAAGGGCATGAAAAGAGTGGCACGAGGAGGTAAAAACAACAACAACAACAACAACAAAAGCTTTATTATGAAAGAAATATTTGGTTGAAGCAGAAATCAGTTTAAACGGTTAAATTACATTTACACAATTTTACACGTGAAGTATCTTCATGTTAGTATTGGTGAATATTTAATGTGGAGGAACAGATGGAACTCAATTAATGCACACACCTATCCACCACGTGCACACGCACACATATAATCACACATACACAGAGCACAGACTCTGGTACATGGCTCATTAATGCCAAACATCTGTTTTGGACTTGAGTGCGCCCCTCCAATCATGATCAAGTTCAACACTGGCACAAAAACAAACACTGAAACTTGTGCAAATACAGAGGAGGTGCAAAAATTCTGCTTTTTCTGTCATTTCAGCACAAACATGGAAATCTGTAACTACAATGTTGTGAAACAGTGTCTGTCCTCTTCCTGATCACCTAGTGTTTTGCATATTTATCATACTTACATGTTTCAGATCATCAAACAACTTTTAATATTAGGCAGAGATAACCCGAGTTAATATAAAATCTAGCTTTTAAATGATGATTTTATTGATTAGGGAGAAAAGTTATCCAAACCAACCTGGTCTTCTAGGAAAAAGAAATTGGCCCTTTTGTTAAATCATGAATTAGCTGTGATTAACTACATTGTTTTTGGAAAGCTGAGTTCAGTTTCACTAAACAATCAAGAAATCACTTAATTAGAACCTGTCTTACAAAATGAAACACGCTAAAAAAGCTTAAAAAGCAATAAATTACGCAATGATCTAAAGAACACCTGAAACCAAAAAGTACATAAAGACTCATCTCACGTTTGCCAAAAAACATCTAATATTTTCCCAAGACGTGGGAAAATATTTTGCGGACTAATGAGACAAAAGTTGAACCTTTTGGAAGCTGTGTGTCCTCTTATATCTGGAATAAAACTAACAGCATTTCAGAAAAGGAACTTCATACCAACAGTAATATATGGTTATTGTAGTGTGATGGTCTGGGGCTGTTTTGCCTCAGGACCTGTTAGACCTGCTCTCATCATTGGAACCGTGAATTCTGCTACTGTCCAAAACTCCTGCTGTCTACTAATGTGGCTGAATTACAACACTTCTGCAAAGATGAGTGGGCTAAAAATCCTCCACAGTGCTGAAAAAGACTCATTGCCAGTCATTGCAAATGCGTGATTGCAGTTGTAGCTGCTAAGAGTGGTGCAAACAGTTATTAGGTTAAGAGACTCATCACTTTTTCACACAGGGCCATGTAGGTTTGGATTTTTTTCCCATTTAATATTAGTAATACCTTCATGAAGAAACAGCATTTTGTGTTTGCTTGTTTTATCCTTGTCTAATATTTAAATTTATTTGATGATCTGAAACATTTAAGTGTGACAAGCATACAAAAAAAGGAAATCAGGAAGTGGGCAAAGACTTTTTCATACCACTGTAGTTACGGATTTTATAGTTAAAAACAGGCTTGAACAATATGGAAATAATAGAAATGGCACTTGAAAGCCACATAAACATTGCAATCTCTGAAAAACTACACAAATGAGGCAGTTGGTTTCTTGCTGGAGGTTTCTTCCAGTTAAAAAGGAGGTTTTCCTTCCCACAGTCACCAAAGCACTTGCTCATAGGGGTCGTATGATGTTAGCGTTTTCTCTGCTGTTTTACTGTAGGTTCTACCTTACAATATAAAGTGCCTGAGGTGATTGTAGTTGGGATTTTGTGCTCTACATCAGGGTGTTGGCCACCCCTGCTCTATACGTATAACGGAGGGTGAGTACCCTGACAATTCTAGGCACAGCATTTACAAAATAACAATAGGCTATTTACTTTAGAAACATTTCAAACTGAGACAAAAAGGAACAAAAACCAGGCAAATGACAAATTCTGTTGCTTTTAGAACACCAAAGGCTCGCAGCTTGCAGTATCTGTTTCCAAATATTCAACATGTTGGCAGAAGTTTCAGGGCATATGCTGCCAAGACATTCATCCTCAAAGACACATGCCTACACACATGCACATGCACACACTTCCTTCATCTAACTAATAATAAAGATCTGAAAATATCACAGAAACAGCAATAAAATTCACCAGCCTCGGTACCTTGAAAATAAAGAAATAAACTTTTTATTGAACATAAAAATATGATATCAAACTCCAAACTCCACACACTAAAATATTTACAAATACGTAAATGGCAATTTTGTCTTCTATGTTGATAGCTTAGAAAGAAAGCTATGTTTAACTGAAGCATTCCCAGAAAAGGACTGCCTATATACATTCATGTGAAAAAGAATGTTTTTATAGGACACTATGCAGGCCTGTGAAAGGCTAAATACGCCCCAAGATTCAGCAGCTTGTAAAACCCCTTTTAGCATCAATTTGTCCAAAAGACATTGTTTCACATGACTTGTGGTTTGTTAAGATGGAACTTTGCAAACCTAAGCTGTGCTGCTGGAGCTTAGATTGGTCCAGACCAGCAAACTGCTGAAACATCTGTTTTTTATTGAGGTGGTTACACTTGCTGATCAATTATTCAAGAGCATTTGATTAGTGGCTCAAGGCTGCCACTTAACCTCTTAATAGTTAAGGAAGCAGTAAAGGTATACCTAGTTTGTCACATTACTGCAAATACTCCTGTGAACACTCTCTATTTTACATGGCACTAAGTAGAAATAACAAATATATCAGACATATACAGAATAAAGGCAATCTGACAGATAGAGCATATACAGCATCTCAAATGAATGGATGAATGCATTTTAAGATGTTATGTATTAAATTCACTGGAATTTTCAACTCTAAAATAACTGAAAAGTCTTTGGTTTGCTGGTTTGGGCCCACTTTCCTTCCAATTGGTTAAAAAATACTTTCTCCCTTCAAGGAAGCTTTCTGTTAATCTACGAGAAAATTAAAGACTATATTAAATAAGGGAGTCCAAGACATATGCAGCATACATGTTCTATTAAACTGACATCAACTGAAAAGCAGACCTAAGTTCATAAAACAAACTATTTTATTCTAAAATGCTGTACCGACCCTGAAAAAGTCTAAAGTCTAAAAACTTAGCTGCATCTGATCAATATGCCTATTACACTTGAGCCTTATTTCATTAACTTCAAGGACCTCTCTACTTAGCTGATAAGACAGCCCCAAACCAAACGTTCAGCTGAAACCGCTGCATTATTTGAGGAAGTGGAAGAAAATGTAATTATGTGTAATATCGCAAGAAAACTGAAAGATAATGTGTATTTCCTACTGTTAGAATAATGTGAAGGAAGGGCAAAGATAACAATAAGAATAAAGGAGATTTTAGACAGGACGAGAAGACTTCTGTGCCTAAGCAAGTGAAGCAATTCATTTGACTACAGCAGAGACGTTTGATGCCAGGCAACCAATCTGTAGTATGAATGCTACTCTTATAAACTCAGGTGATTTATGTCTACGTTGAACACAGAACACATACAAACTTAAGTATGTGATGTGAAACTAAGTACCTGCGTACCTCTTAATGCATGGACTTGTAAGGAAGAAGCTTATATTACATCCAGTCTCTGGTTAGCTTAATCCAGCTGAAAGCTATCAGCTGTCCCCACACAGGCATAGAAACGGGTTATCGATCACTCAGAGTTAAATAAAGAAATTCTCTGGTCAAGCTCTGTTATCCTTAATAAATGATCATCATAAACAGCACAGGTAGGTCTCACCTTTGACACCTACAGCAATCTATTCTATTTAAATAAACTGTTACAGTAGGAGCATTTTACAGTAAGCCAGGCTAAGGCGCTGAGACACAATCTGAGACTTCACAATAGGTTATATATCTGACTTTATAATTCTGCATCTGAATTTATGTCCTTTTTATCACAACAGACTCATAGAGTTCCATTGTTCACATGAAAGACAGATGCTTGAGAAAAAACATGGCTTAAATGCTTTTTGGCACATTTGAGGCTGAAACAATCTTTTGCCATTTTCTTGTTACTTTCTTTGGATTTGATTTGGGATATTTTCTCCTTCACACAAAAAGATCTACAGAGAAAAGTCTCTAGAGCACATTCCTCTAGATCACAAAAAACGGCAGGTCAGTACATACACCAAGAGACAGACAAAAACTGAGTTTGAGGGTTGCCTATAATCAGCCCTGCCACAAAGGGCCCAAATGAAGTTAAAGTGTTTGCATTTAAGCCCTTACCACGGCTAATATAATTGTCTCCAATATCTCTTTGGGACTACTCAAATTCCTTCTACTGGGGGACATTACTGGTATAACCCTTTTCAACTGTGTTATTTTTCTTCACAAATAATATCTGTAGGAGGCAGAAAAACTTTAACTGACCAGGCGATGGAGCTCTAAATGATGATGGATGAATATTTCCCCTATCTCCATGGCAGTAAAGCTTAATGCCTGAGAGTCCAACTGAATTTCAATTGGGCAATCGGGCAGATTTCCACTACATGCCTCCGAATCAAAGTGAAATAAAAAAAAAAAAGAATAGAAAAAAAAGCACACATTGACTTAAACTTATCCTGTGGCCTTTCGTGGCTCACCCAAGCTGTGGTTTGTGTTCTCACATATAAAATACTAAGTAAATACACACACATACACACACACCGTATGGGTACGTATACACACAAAGAGTCAGATATATGAGCTTACAAGCATGCATGGAGGCCCATGCACGAATGCAGCCACAATGAAGATCTATCCCTGTGTCGTACATGAAACTACTAGAAAGGTCACTGCCAGGTTTAAACAAAGGACTCAAACCAGGCCAAGGCTGCTTAAACAGCCAAGCCACTGCATTAAGATTCATCACTGCGCATACCTGGAAATTCATTCACCCATTCATTCTGAACAGACAGATGATGAGAGCAAAGCATTAGCTGTGCGAGTACTCACCGAAACCACGTTCACAAAGTCATCATCCGAGAGGGTCTCCAGCATCTTGCTGACGGATATTTTGATGAGTTTGAGAGTGAGCCCTGACACGCTGCCGCTCCTGAAGTTCGAAAACAGAAACAAACTTTGTCTTACGATATCTGTCAGAATCATAAAGTATTAGAAATTCATCTTCTATTTTGTAAAATGCTATTTAAATAAACCCTTACGTTGAAAGGTTCTTTTAATGAACCTCTATTCTTTTCACAATGTATATATGAATATAATATGAATATTTGACAAACCTGATTACATTTTTTCAATTTTACAACCTGTTGGGTAAAAACTACATATGAGTGCTAAGCAGAGATATCAAACAATGTGACTTTATGTTTTTGTGACATTAGAAAACAGTCATACATTCGAAAGCTTTGAGTCATCACTACACTGTGTAAATTTATATAACTTAAATAACTTACACTTTTTTTTAAATATTTAATCGCTGTGATTAGGATAAAATGAATAACAAAATATCCGTGTCAGCAATGTCTAAACTGAATTCATTTAATAGAGTTTTATTTTACATCTCTTCCCAAAACAAAAACAGAGCCTATAAAAATGTATAAGCAAATAATCAAACTGCTTCTTTTAAGCAACAACCTAAAAGAGGACAAAACTGGAAAAATCAAGGTGGAGTTCGTTTAATGTGGTTTTCAATAAAGCATAATGATGGCAGCCCTTAATGAGCCTCATCAATCTTATATGTGCCAATTACCACAGCTGTGCTAAGAGTTGCAAGTATACGAATTTAGTTCAGTTCTCCATTCATCATATTGTGCAGTTATTTAGCCCTAGAGCAACACTATGACTGTCTCTCATAATGAACATTTACCTGAGTGGATAATATAAATTTGGCCTCAGAAGCAGTGCCACAGTTAACAATTACAAGCCCTTGCTAGCACATTTGTTTTAAGGTAATAAAAATGGAGAATCAATAATCATACAGAAAAAACAATAACAACAACAAAAACAATATACATATATATATATATATATTTTAAAGTTAAGCAACAAAGGATTAGCCTAAGTTGGGAGTTCAAAAACAGAACGCATGCGTTCCTGGAAAATACTATGTAGTTCTGTAATATGGAAACTGTAAAGCATAAGTCTCAGGAGAAAATAACTGGACTGTGAACATCGAGGTTGCTCAGTTCACTGGCTGCTCTTTCTTTGTCATTGTCACATGTGAGTACATCGCAGCAGCGCCCAGCGGGATGAGGCCAGTCAGAGGGTTAGCATCAGGGCCTTCTGGCGCACCAAAGAAAATCAAATCTGACTGTAATGGATGAATCATTGGGTCGTCACTCACGCATCCACCAGGATCAGCATGTCCTTGGGTGAGGCCGCCCCCTGGATGTACCTGGTGAGTAACAGCAGACACACATACATAGGTTGTGGCTACTAAGCACAGATATACAAACATATACGTGCACAAAGAAGTGGAAAAACACACACGCACAAAGGAACAGAACGCAGAAATGCTATTTTTAAAATGCAAAGCACAACGACAGAGGCACGTAAGTTTTGAGGCTGTACATTTGTAATTTCCTAGTATTCACCTTTTTTTTTAACAATTAACCAAAACTTACGGTACATTAATGGCTCTGCATTTCAAATCAGTCTGAACTTTGTAATAGCTAATTACACCTCTTTCATTTCTTTAATAAGCAAACAGTTGGTTGTCTTTGTTAGAGGGCTCAGATGCTAACAGGCTGTCTGAAGCTTATGAAATTTAATAACATGTTTTAAAGTGTACTGGTAGCATCCAGTCAAATGTAATAATTTTGAGGCAACTAATAAAGCTTTTGTATTGGTACCCTTTGATCTGCTGTGGCTTAATCATCGTAGTCCTCTGTGTTTGTTTAAATTAGTTTTGCTTTTAGCAACAGATGTGAATTTGATTGTTTTAAACCGTGCGTGCATGCAGATGCTCTAATGAGAAACCATGTAACGAAACATGCAAATACAGTTGTTATAATAAATGTTTAACATGACAGCTGTTAAAAAACACCAGATAAATGTGGACGCTCGAGACGAAGACAGTAAGGCACAAAATCTCACCACACTGAGTACATGCACTTACCACGGTCGTCTGCGCACATCATAGAGGTCAATCTTATTCTGTGATTTGCTTAGGTCCATCCATGGGGATGCTAAAATTTTGGCAAAAGGAAAACAGACGGTTAATTAGATTCAGACCTTATAAAAGTAAATTTACAACGATAAAAGACACTTATTATGACTTTAGCTTAAGATGATTTTCTTGCCTATAAAATTATATTCCATTTGCTTCAAAGGCCACACTTTAGCAGACAACTTGTCCATCACTCTTAAAAACTTTAAAAATGCTTTAGCTAAATCTATAAAACATATATACACTATATGGACAAAAGTAGTGAGTCATGCAATTAAGATTGCGGTACAGTTTTTGGGCAGATGCTAATGCCCTTGAGTTTTTTATCACTTCTTTCAGTATTGCAGGTTGTGTTTGTGGTGCGATCTTGGCATGATGTCTACTTCAACTGAGAGAAGCATCAGTCCTGTCTGCCATTAGTGGACAATTTGTCCTGTTTCCTAATGATTAAAATCACAGTCAAATTATGCAAATGCCTAATTCTTTGTTCTAGAACTTCTTTAAGTTTCCTGAAGATGTTTCACCTCTCATCCGAGAAGCTTCTTCAGTGAGACCTAGCCTGACCCTGACATGTGATTTCTTGAAGTCAAAAGGACCAGGATGTGAGTGGGAGTTAAGGCGTCTGGGATGGGATCTCAAAACTGGATTATAGATGGCAGACAGTTGGTGTCGTAAGCCACCGCTTGTGTTCAAAGATGGCCATTTCAAACCGTCAGTCTTCTTTGTCCAAAATAAGAACATAGGCATCCTCAAAAGAGTGACCTTTGTCCTTTAGATGCAGACGGACAGCTGAGTCTTGTCCCAGGCTCTTTCATGTTGTACCATGCGTTTATGAAGTGGCTGTTTGGTCTCTCCAGTGTAGAGGTCTGAGCAGGGCTTACTACACTGTTCAGCATACACTAGGTTTTTAAGCTTGTGTTTAGGAGTTTTGTCTTTGGGATAAACCAGTTTTTGTCTGAGTGTGTGGCCTGGATGTCGTGCTTGGAGAAAACTCTCCTGAGTTTTACTGATAAACCGGCTACATAGGTGATGACAAGATTTTTGCATTTGTCTTTCTGATCCTCCCTAGTTGGTGTCTGATGCTGATGTATGTTCTTTCCAAGCTTCTTAGACTATGATGACCTGGATGACTGAGAATCTTCACGGAACAATTTAATCACTACTATTGCCTAATTCCCATACCGAGTTGTGCCAAGTTTGCATGCATCTGACTGTAAGATGATTTTCCTTTAGTGGAAATTTTGTGTTCCCATGACTCACCACTAAATAGTCTCATAGGTTCAGGTCTAAGCTCCATTACAAGCTAGGCTGCTTACCTGGGAAGTAACGAGCCAGTCCTGTGGCAGAGCCAAACACTTGCCAGAGGAGTGAGGGATCTTCCTCTTTGTTCTTCCGGAAAACATCCTCCAAGGCTTCTGTCCAGTTTAACTCATTTAGAATGATGGTAGCTGAAAAACACACACGCACATGCACACACACACACACACACTTGAATTTGGCAGTATTAGTCTACTGACATTGATGGCAAAGAGGAAGCTTCCTCACTGATATTGAAACTGATGTCTGGCTTCTTCAATGAGATTTATATTTTAGTTTTTTGCTTCAAAAACAATTTCTGCAGCAGGGGGGCAAGAAAAGAGGTGAACTAAGACAGGAGAGTGATGAAGGTAAAAAAAAAAAAAAAGAAAGAAAGAAAGAAAAAGGAAAGTATGATTTGATTTGGTATTTCTGGAATAAGAAAAACTCTTCCAGGTACTCACTGACTGGACATTCATTTTTTTGTTTACCTGTTGGTCTACAGAAGTTCACGCTGGCTTCAATCCCCAGACAATGTTTTTAGAAACAAAAAAATCACAATCTTCCTGGAAGTTTAGGCTACTTCTTGAAATGACTCATACTAATGTGGATGCCTCCAACAAAGTGAAATTGTTCTAAGAGCAACTGAATTAAAAGAGGAAAAAAAACATCAGCATAAAAGAGGGGGCAGCCAGGAGATAAAGGGTTTGCTGAGCATACCTGTAACTCTGAAACCTAATTCTTAACTAAACAAGCATTTTCAGCGTTTATGCAATCAAACCAGGACATACACAAACTCACATAAAGACTCATAATAATGTCAAGTGAAGCAGGCAAAGACAAACTCGGAGGATCTTATAGCAAATCTTATATGAGGGGCTCTATTTGACTTTCTTTAACCTGCCTGCAGTTGCCGCCTATCTACAAGCCACTTTCCAATTACATATATTTATATGTATAAAAATGTACTTCTAGCACAAAGTAAAAATTAGTATATTAATAACATAAAGTAGCTAATATTAGTCTGAACATAAAGCATAGAAAAGTAGTCTTTACTGTCTGACCCCTTCCCACCCCCATTCGTTCTCATGCCCCCTGTGGCTCCTTACTCCTTACTTTCCTCACACAAGCCTGTTTTACCCAGCCCTAATATAATTCTTCTTCTAATAAAGAGGGAGTCTGGGGCACTTTGGTACTATAGTGAAATGTGTGTGTGTGTGTGTCCCAGTGATAAGTGGTGACAATTTGTTCAGGTCTGATCACTTTGCTATGTGCCAATGGCCCATATTGGCTGCTGGTTTCTCCGCCATGACCAGTGTCAGGGAGTAATGGAATACATGCATATGAGTAACTGTATTCCGTTACAGTTACCATTTTAAAAAGGTGATAAATAGAATACAGTTACTTTGTTGAAATAAATGGGTTACACTGCAGTCTTTTTCTATTTCATATGTTAGGCTATCCCCTCTATATCTTCTCTAACTTTGGTAATTCCCCGCATTGTCAGAAACCCAAACAAAACACAAAATAACAGGCTCTAATGTAGGCGTCCTGTTAATGTTGGCGGCCTCAGTTACATAATGGACCCAAAGCCAGCACAACAGAGCCAGCAGTGCACGGGCAGGAATGTGTTTCTTACTCGGGAATTCCGACGCCATGTCAAATAAAGAAGAAAGGGATTGGTGAAATCTGACCGTGCAATGCAAACTCTGTTTGCCAGCAACCAAGCTGCTCTCAGCATCAAATGGCTTCAACTCCAACCTAAAGACACACTGAGCTCCCTGACCTGCACTCAATCTACAGCAAGCGGTGCTGGACCAAGGCCAGGAAGATTGTGAAGGACCTCAGCCACCCCAGCAACGGACTGTTCTCTCTGTTGAGGTCAGGAAAGCGATTCTGCTCCCTGAAGACCAACACAGAGAGACTGAGGAGGAGCTTCTTCCCGCAGGCGATACGCTCTCTTAATCAGTCCACCACACTGTACTGCTACCCGGATGCACAGTCACTTTAAACATTTAAACACTTAACCCTTGCCATTTCTATTTATTTATCCATACCCGTTTCCTATATTGTATATTTGGTAT
>VUQR01035419.1:0-27798 GCA_015108515.1 Hemichromis elongatus
GTATGCAGAATAATGTTGGTCACAGTTGGATATTCATCTGCAATCTGAACAATTCTCTCCTTCAGATTGTTGACCATATCCTTAGGAAAGCAGAGGACTTTAGTGTTCTTACTGCACATCCTTTGTACATCCTTTACAGCAGAGTCACCCACAATCAGAGTTTCAGACCTAGCCTTTAGCTTTCCCTGTGGCCTTTTACTTTTCAGCAGATTTTCAGTACTTACTTCACTGCTGCAATCTTCTGCAGGAGGCTGTGGTAGTCGTTTGTTGAGAGGGGAGGCATCTTGATGCTAGTTAGCCTAGCAGTTAGCACCTTTACAGACTAATGAGCTTTAGGTGACTGCTCGGTGCCCAGATGCTGTAAATCAGGCTTCAGCTGTGTGTAGGCCACACACACGGAGCGCTGAAGATAAGGTAACTATAAAAATGTTGCTGTTTCTGTTAAGAACACTTTAGTCCTAATGATCTATAAGTGTCCAGAAGCTATGCAGGTAAGCTCATATGAAAAAAAGGGAAAAAATTGGCATAAAAATCAATGGAAGAAGCAAAGCAAAGCAAAGCATTTAAGAGCAGAGAAAGAAGCGTCCGCACTCTCACTCCAACAACAACACAAAGAAAAATTACTTAATTAAAATACTGTAAACGGGCTTTAATTACACTGTTTATTATGCTACGCAGATCTTATTTTTTTATGTGCACAGTTCTCCTCACATCTGGCGTACATGACAGGACTGACGTCTGTGACTAGACACCATCACTCATCTGATACAATGGTGGTGAAATCAGATTCAGTATTTTTAAGAGTGCCATCTGTTGGTCAGAAGGTGGCATTGCAGGAAACAGTCAATATGCACGACTTTTCAGGTAAAATAAGCGACGGACCAATTTTGCTCATTATGCGGGATGTCTCGAAATGGGACAGTTGGCAACCCAGTTGGTTAGGTCAAACTACAGTCTCTGGGTTTGATGTTTTCCAGTCTTCCAGGAATAGCAGAGCTCACCAAATAAGGAGTTTCAATGCCAAATATATCCACCACAATGACAATAAGTAGGTGTAGTATTTAGTTTATTAAAAATATTAATGCAGGACACTGAATTTTGCTGAATAAAGAACTGGTTAGTTCTAAATTCAAAGAGCAGTTATCTCCTCCTTCAGTCATCTTTGAGAGCCACGCCTCTCAGCAGGTGTTTTGTAAGTAAGCTGTGAACTATGGGTTCCTGCATTGTTCTCATTAATCTCATTGAGACGTGAAGGCACTTTGCTTTCCCACAGGATGAGGAGCAGTTCATCATTACGCCCTCTCTGAAAACCATAATCACCATCTCAGCTCCACAGGTACAGCAAGGAGAAAGAGTTCTATTAACCCCCTGCTGTATTTCTCCAGCAACTGCCGGCTCATTAGCTACTGCTTCATTGGTTTAAACTCAGACTGTCACCCTCACTCACCATCATTTCATTCTGTGGCTGGATATTTAGGAATAAGAGGGGTACCTCTGAGAATTCATATTTTTGAATTGTGATGAGTTTTGAGTGGTCTGTTTGTGCTTCTACTTGCATGGAATACTGAATAGGCTCAGAGCAGCGTGTATTTTAGACATGCCCAGTAATCAAAGAAATGAAAATTGCAGTTTCCACAAACTATTTCCTCATGCAGTTTCTCACCACACTGCCCACCCCTCCCAAAATCAAGCAGGCACTCTCCCTACAGAGATTAATAGGAACCTGTTAAGTGCAAGTGTAAATGGTATCTATACATGAGTCTAGATTCTGGTGGGCAGTGGACTTAAATCAATACCCGAGATTCAATAACACAATGACAGAAACTGACATGCAGTGTGCTGTAGTAAATCACATTTTCAGATGTACTACACTTCAGATAGCCAATAAATGAGGTGACCTGCTTTAGCTCAGTGTTTAGCTAATAGCTTTCTAAAACAGGGGCATACATATCTGTGTCGCAGGCCAGACCAGTAGATCTGTGAGGGGTCTAATCAAAGTACAGGGTGTAGTGACTAACAAAGCATCAATCACTGCACCACAGCAACCCTATGTGAATTAAATTTACTTTCAGATGTTTTCCAGTCCTGCAAGTCTGACATTCCTCCTTATTCATCCTTAGAGAACTTTTTTATCGGCTGTAAGAATTTTTTTTTTCTGGGATGCATAAAACACACTTTCTCTTATTTTATATTATCCTAATATTTATATAAATGAACCTGAATGTTCCTAGTTTATTTAATAATTTCTTTTTACAATGTAAAATAAATCAATACAATAAAAAAGAAAAAAAAAAGAAATATATCTTTGTAATTTTATTTATACATTTTTCAAAAGAGGTTTCTGTAGATGTATGCAGAAAATCCACTTATTTTAAAACAATACAATGTATCTTGTTTTTATGGACTTTTTTAACTTTTAATTTTGTTACTGTGTACTACGTAACTGTGCCATTTATGATTTCATATGTCAGCGCTGCATTTTTGTTACAGCTGTATCGTGTGTTTGCTGAATTTATGCAATTGTAAAACTATAATAACTGTTCATTACATTTTTTGTTACAAGCAAAATAATACCACATTGAAGCTAAACGATGAAAACATCTGTCAGCTTGAGTAGGTCAGCTTTGAAACAGAGAAGCTTTAATGTTCCAAAGAGCACTTTGAGTCGCAGCTGTGCACATTTAAAGGAGTGAAAATAGATGCAAAAGTATCAGTCTAATAGCTTGTAAAATGGCAATCTTTCAAGTCAACTAGAACATCAACCATACAAAATCTTTCTGTGAGTTTTTAAAAAAAATTTTATTATTGGTTTGTAATCCTTCAAACTCAGAAATATCCGCCAGCCTTAATTTTGTTATAAATGTTTTTGGTCAAAGCCACAGGGAGACACTGGAGGTGGGTAAAGATAAGTAATAAAAAAAAACACTTGCCTAAGGTTAGGGAGAGATGGTTGTTTTGTTAAAACAGAGACCTTAGCAATACTAAATCTGCTGATTGGCAAATGACACATGACGCTCACTTAGTTTTCTAGGACCACATGTCCTAGAAAATTAAGTTACAAAAATTAGGACTAAATTTTCTTTGATCACATGTAAGAACCATTTTCCTTTTGTAACTCCCAACTGTATTACTGTCCAGAAATCAAATGTAGTTTTGTTTTTAATTCATAGTTTGATTACACGGTATTTAAAATGTTTGCTTAAAATGTTTGAAAAAAAATAAATTCACAGCTTCACAGATGAGATTTAGGCTGACGGATAACATTGCACCTCACCCAGATTCAGGGTTGCTCAAGGCATGCTGTTATTATTCTTGGGATGACATTGCACCATCTCATCCACGACACAGAAATGTGCCACATCGTTCTCCTCAATTATGTATTTGTGTCCATGCACCTGAGGGCCATTTGAAGCTAGCATTAGCTTCAACTCCCTGTATGTCTCTGACATACGTCTCTATCTGAAGAATGCAGGATATTAACTTTATTGCCCTAGTCCTTTCAGTAGAAGAGCACCTTTACTGTAGCAATAAACATGTACTGCAATAAGGCAAATTCACAGAGGATCAATTTAGGACTTCTAGTAGTGCCACATTATCACCTTAGTCTGGATGATACTTCATTTAAGGAGTTTATAATGCTCACTTTATATCTTTTTCTTCATTTTTGTAGTTATAATCAGGATGCAGCAACGACTTTGGAGCAAGCTGTGCAAGGAAGTGTGTTTAGGAAACTTTTACAAGCAATTATTTTTCCATGACCTTATTGTGTTGTGTTGTCATCACCTTTCGTTGACTTGTCTATTGTTAGTCCACTGTGCTGGACTTTGTAAAATATCTCACTTGCACAGGCCCTGTGAGTGCCCTTCAATTTTTATAGAGCTGCACAGCGAACACTTTGAAGTCGGTAGAATTCTCTGTTTTCTTCTTCTTCTGAGATTGTAATGAAAAACAATAAATTGTATTGTCATGTTAAAAGTGCTCAGCGTTGTCTGCTGCCTATAAATGAGCTGAATGTAATAGAGAAGTCATGCATCTCAAAGCTTGTGTAATTCATGATATTCTATTTAGCACCACGTCAGCCACTGGCTTCTCTATAAGGGGCACAAGCCTCTCTATAAAAAATACTAGAATTAAAAACCGAAATTACAATGGCAGCACAATTTGTTTCACGGCAACCAATGTGGTTTGTCAGATAACTGTATCTTATAAGGTGGTTGTCTGTGTCAGCCTCCACCTGTCAAAGAATGCATACAGTAGTTTTAAGCATTCATACAATTTGAATGAGTGAAATGTATTTACAAAAAACGATAAATAAAAAGAAACAAAAAAATCCTTATCCTCAAAATAAGTGCGATACTTTAAATTTTGGTTTTGATCCGATACAGAGTAAATTGAGGGCTGTGTTGCTGATACAGATACTTTTAACCTATAAAGGAATCTTATGTAGGGGAATGAACTGAATCATCGTACGTTTGCCATATTCTGAACACATTTTAACGACAGGGAGGTGATTTTTACTATTCACAATAACTAGTTGAAACAGTAAAATAATACCTTTAAACTTCTCTTATATACCGTTACTGTGGTTTTTTTTTTTAAAAAAAAGATCTTTAATGTAAATGTGCCTGTCTTTAAAGGACTTTGGGTCAGCTTCTGTTGTTTAAGTGTGTTATAGGCTAAAAAGAATTTATGTGACAATCATAGTGCACGTTTGAGGTATATTTTTTCATTTAAAACATGATAAGTATTTGTGATAAAGTATTTAACGGAGTTCAGTGGGATTTATACTGAAAATTTTGGATGGAAAAAAGTATCGATCTGATACTGATGCCATTGTTCATACCGATAGAAATATTTGAATCAATTTCCTTAGAAAATTACCTATAGAGACCAAAACAATTTTTAATCCCACACCATTAGATGTTTTACATTGGGAGTCTTTATGAACTGGAACCGGCCTCAAATGGCCATTTGGAAACCTGCATGCAAAATTATTGTACAAGTGAATATTGTGATCTTATTATTTACAATTTTTCAAATGCCAAACCATGTAACCTCAAAGGATTCATGAGTTTTATCAATTCTAAAGACTGTATCTATTTGTGTGATGAAGGGACTGTGGCCTAAAGTCATGAACAGTGTTGGTCAAGTTACTTAAAAGTAATCAGTAACTAATCAGTAACTAATTACTGATTACTTCTCCAAAAGCATCCGGCAGCCTCGCCTCTGTCAGTGCACCCAGGGCAGCTGTGGCTACAATGTAGCTTGCCATCACCAGTGTGTGTGGATGGGTGGATGACTGAATGTAGTGTAAGGCGCTTTGGGGTCCCTAGGGACTAAGTAAAGGGTTAAGACGACTAAACACTATAGATAAGACTCAATGCTGAAGCCTTTAAACGGAGCAAAGACATTTCTCTCTCCCTCTTTTTTAAGGTGTAATGATTGAGAGCATTGTCTGTGTTCAACAGTAAAGGTAAAACTTTTTTCTACTAACTGTATATGCTGTGTTATGCTTCCTATTGTTGCTATGCAGGACAAAAAATGCAGTGAATAATAACCCAGCAAATCAGTATACATCATAATGTCCTCCTATGTTATTACAAATTAGGATGCAGCTGATTTGATTGGGTAAAGCAAGGTCACAAGATTAATCCCCAGCCTTCATCTCTGCAGAAGTCTCCTTCCACACAGAGTTTCAGTGACCTTCCTGTGCTGGGAAAGCCTTTGAGTAAATCACTCTGGAGCAAAGATTTCATACACAGACTCTGAGATAAAAACCACTTCGAGCTTTACTTTTTTTTTCACCCTCATACTTCATCTGCTACAGTCGCTCTGAACGAGTCAACGTGTTTGATTCAAAGTTCTTGCTAAATTGCCCAGCAGCACCTGAAACATACATCCATATATCTTCAAGATTAGAACTGCTTGTGATTCACTGAACCTTTTTTTTAAGTGCTCCTGTCGTGACTGTTTAAACCAATTAAAAGTGCCACAATGCTGATGCATGCTTCGGTGGATGTCCTATTTGTCCATGATGACAAAGCTCCATTTATTAAGCAATGATTCACTTGCTCATCGAAATGATTTTAAAGCAAAATATAAATTACAAGTACAACACAACAAAGCGAAGCACTGCACAGCAGCGTGTGCATTGCAAGGCCAAAAAGCCGCCTCACCTGTGGGTGCTCAATTCAAAGCACTTAATTGCAAAAACATAACGACCAGAAATATCTTCACAGAACAGGTGCGTCTCAGACTGGAAACGAGAGTTACTACTGACTCATTCATTTAATCATTTTTAATTGTATTTGTTGCACCTGCCTTTTATCAGTGCGCCAGTAAAAACTTCACGAGTCGCATCCAAAATGACACTTTCTGCGTAGCTGGGAAACATAAATTTCCTCTGGCTTCATTTGAGCGAACTGACCCTTTGGAAGCATCCGTTTTATGAATGTGTTGCCAGCGCATCATAGGTCATTTAAACACTTGTTTCCACGCTCACACTGGTTATGTGTCTAAGCTTGGCCAAAAAAAAAAAATGTTCGGTTGTATAATCAAATTACCATCAGACGGCAATATGTCCAAACAGCTGGTGCCCTGTTTCAGGTAGTGCTTGGGCTTCAAAGCCACTGCATCTGTTTTGGATCACGCCAGTGTTCATCAAATTAGGTGAGCTCACGTCCCGCTCTCGACTCACTCTCTCCGTGGTAGATCACACTCAGGGCTACGCCTGGAAATTTCATTTCAAGGGAAGGCGAGGTCAGCTGCTATCTGTGTGGTCCATTTTCTGTCAGGCAAATTTTATTACCATGGCCAAACAAAGACGCTCTCTCTGAGCAAGAATTGATTAAAGGTTTTGCTTCAGTGCACTTTGATACATTTACGACAGATGCCATTTCAGCATTAGGTTGTGTTTATGTATGCAAATTGGTAAATGTAAGAGTGTTGAAGGGAAAAGCATTAAAAACGTTGAGGTTGGAAGGGGGATGATGGTTACTAAAGCTCTAAGGATTCTTTTTTAGAAATATCTTTTAGGTTTTGTAGCTGAAGGGCGGTGGACCAAAATACAGACACGAGGCACTAAAGCAGACGTAAAATGTGAGGCTGCAGTGAAGGTAGAACTGCTGGACCCAGCGCAGATAGAAAGTTGTGATGGGTCAGATCAGACAGGCAGATGTGGTTTGGTGCAACACGAAGAGAGGAGACCTTTGACCTTTAACACACCTTTTATTATATCAATGCTTCAACTACAACATTAAACTAAAAACAAAAGTCAAGTCAACGTATGAACAACCCTCCCATCCCCACATCAACCCCACACAAACACAATGAAGACAAACATGAAGACAGAAACAAAAGGGACTCCATTTGATTTTCTCAGGAAAATTAAAAAACTAAATTATCTTCAGTTATTTTACACAAAACTCCATTGATTCCCCATGTAGAGACAAACTCTTCAATATTAGACACCGTTTTGTAATAAACAAACTCTACTTTCAAACGTGCACCTAGTAACCCTTTAAACATAATTTCTGAATTGACAGATCCTGCCGCCTTCATTATGTTCCTCTTTGTGAGCCATATACTCATCTTAGCCTGATCTATTAAAAAATTAATCGAGCAAACCTTCCTACGCTGCACTGCAGAGTACCTTGGACCCAGGATAAAGAGACCCTCCTCTAAAACAATGCCAAGACCAGCAAGCCACCGTCACAGCAATGAAAAGAGGCCAGCATGCCTGGGAAAGCCACAGGTGCTGCAGCTTTTCCTTGGTCAGACAGAAAAGACAATTGCTCCCTTTTCTTGGATTTATATGTGCCACGTGTCTGTTCGTAGCCGCGGCCCCATCCACTATTCTCCACTGGAGATCCGCACAGCGTTTCTCTATGGGAGGTCTGCAGCGAGGAGTGAAAGAAAGGGCAGGGTTTAATATACTGCAGCTTGATTAACTGTTCATTAGGATCGTGTGTGTCGGTCTATTAAGGTGTCGGAACTAGAGGAGTATACTCTAGCAAGTTCAACATAGCCAGGCTTTATTTGGATTAACTGGCTTGACAAAACCTAACCCAAACCCAGACTTTCTCCAACAGGCTCTTTGAACATTTGCATAAAAGGGGGTGTGTGATGAGTCATTTGACTCTTCTTCTGCACAAAATCCATCAGCTGAGTGCCCACCACTCTAGTCAGAGACGCTATCAGAGGAGCAGGTGATAAATATGTATGAGGAACATGACATGTAGAACAGTAAAATATAACAAGGTTGTCACAAATAAGGCATCAGAGTAATGCTGCAGAAAATTGGTAACAATGTCAATTCATGATCATTACGAGCTCAACAAGCAGAAAATATTTATTTTCCCACTCTATGCTGTGCATATTAAATATGACAGCTGCACTAATATTAGATACTTTAAACTCATTCCATTTAAGCATTACAGTTTACCGAGTGGTTTCAAGTGTTGGACTCTCCCAGCTTCATAAAGGAGACACGGAAATCCCTTTGCTGCTGTAACGTTACAGCGGGGCTTCGCTCAGTTTGATTACATCTCCATGGGTTGCATTTATAAAAAGAAGAATGCATATAATAATACAATAATAATAATCAGTGAAAACTCAATGTAATCTGGTGTGGACCAGGTTTAGTGTTCAGCATCAACTACCACCGTGATTTCGCCAGGTAAAGAGACAGCCTTCCTCGTGACACTGCAAACGCTGACTTTATCCTCAACATAGCTCCCTTACCCCTTAATCTCACTTCCTGGTGTGCCCCACATCAGAGGCTACAGGCAAGTCACCGCAAACTCTGAAGGCATGACAGTTGCAATCTTTAGCAGACATTACCAAGCTTATTGGTTTCATTTCTCACATAACTGCACATGAATCCATCTGTAAATATGGTTTCTTCTCAAATTGCTATAATTGGTTTTGTGCATGACTGTGAGAAGCCGCAGTGACAAGAACCCCCACTAACACACAAAACCAACTGTTGTCATCACAGAGAAGAATGCTCCGACACACCACAGACTAACCGTCCTCCTTTTCTCTTTCTGTCTAGACAAAAGTCTCCACTGTGATGCCTTTTCGTTTGTTTCCCATTATCTGCTAAATAAATCAAAACTATGGGAGTGCCACACATGCCCGCTTCTATTCTTCACGTTATTGAACGAGCAGGTTGGAGAAGAGGATGACAATCCCCAGCGAAAAATGATAATGATTTGCTCTTCCTGCCGCTCGGTGACTGCGGTGATTATTCCTAAGTGTTTCTGTGACAGTGGTATTGATTCACCCTGATATTCACAATCCAATCACCTTTGTACTCTATGTGAGCTCGACCAGCATATTTTTCTTTAAAAATCACTATAGAGCCTCATGAAATGTGCTCATATAAATCTGCTCTTAACAGGTTTTGTAATTTTTTTTAAAGCAAAGGAGATCATGAACAGCAGAAAGTATAGGCAAACACAAAGTGCTACAAATGAATGCAGTTTTAGTAAATACACGTATGAATATGAAGTCTTCTTTTTTCTTTGTTTTCTCTTTTTTTAATTCTCAAAAAAACCATCAGAGCAGACACGGGCAATAGAAACTAAAATACTGTGGAGAACAGTTCAATAAAGCACAAGCCTCAAGGTAAATTATATATAATGTTGGTCATATAACGTCCTGCGATTGTGTCCTATACATCCAAACAGCTGCCACTGAGACAGAAAGCCACAGTGTGACTGTGAATCTTCAAAACCTCACACTCTGTGTACTTCACATAGACTCATCCCTGTCCTGACTCTCAGCTCAATGATGCTCACCAAATGCTTGAAACCCCATTACCTGGAATAGGTGCTCTTGAAGTACGATTCAATTTGAAAGGCTTCTTTCCTGCATTGTCTGTTTTGATATCTTCCCTTCTGAGAGTTCTTTGGTGAGTTCAGAGGGGAAAAAAGATATTAGAGTGGTGCCATTTCCCAAGACTGTTACAATGAAATGTATATGTCTGCTGTTAGGAGAACATAACGACTATAGTGCAGACTAAGATTCATGCAAAAATGACTAGTTAAGGTAGGGTTTTGCTGTACTAGTTATTGAACTCATAGTAATTTTGATAATAACACTGACGAAGAGGAAAAGTAGCATGGCAGAGTTATCAGCTGTTAACTCTCACCCGCCAGTTGATGTTGTCATCTTTTGCAACAATGCTGATATTCACCAAAACATGCTTACAATGGTGTAGTGGTTAGCAGATTCCTTTGGTAGGCAAAAAGTCACTAGCTCAGTTCCAGTTGGAGACTCGTATCCTCCTGAGAACCAGCCTATTCATTTATGTTCTCTGTAATGGACATTATGTTTTTGGCCTATATGTTTTGACTTGTTGGGCTGCCCTACTAAGTCCAGATGTACTAAATACAGGACATCCTGGGGTGTCCATTGATATCGCATGTCATTGGGTGGCTTCTTTTAGCTCCAAAGAGGAAGGAAATCACAAAAAAAGGGACGATTCTTTTTTTCTTCGGTTGTCAGGAGGATGGGCCAGCATGGTGGCATGGTGGTTAGCACTGTTGCCTCACAGCAAGAAGGTCCTGAGTTCAAATCAGGCCAGGGTCTTTATATGTGGAGTTTGCATGTTCCCCCCTGTGTTTGCGTGGGTTCTCCCCGGGTACTCTGGCTTCCACTCACAGTCTAAAGTCTAATGGGGATAGGTAACTTGCCCATAGGTGAGTATTGTGTGTATGGCTGGTGACCTGCCCACGGTGTACCCTGCCTCTCGTCCCAAGACTGCTGGGATACGCTCCAGTAAAGACTAACTCTCTTCCCTGATGCTGCTGCTTCTCTCACACACTAGTGCCCTGCACTGTGAAGCAAAGTCAGCATACCTGGGATATCTTGGCACTGGCAGAATCTGACCAATCCCAATAATGGATAATTGTACTGGCAGCAGAGAGGTTGATTTTATAAGCAAAGAAGAAACAATTCCATTAAAGATACGAGGAGGTCAAACACGTGATACGGTGTGAAAAAACACAGATGCTCCTGATGTGAAAGGAAAAGCAGTTCAGTATTAAAAGCACTGAATGATTGTGAGTGTGCTTAAAAACATTTTGGTTAGTAAGACTGGGACTAAGAGCTGATTTTTTTTTAATGAAGTTTAGTCTTGAAGTCTGGAAAGAGAGAGAGAAAAAAATGTCGACCGAGTAAGTGAACAGATTTATCAACACTCCAACTGTGTCGCTGTTTAAAAGACTGTTTTAGTTTTTATTATTATTATTCAGCTTTTCTGGAGAGCTGACTGGTAAGTATTCAGTAATTTCATACCCCCAAATCTAACCTGGAGCATAACCTGTTGCTAGTAGTGTGCGATACTGAGCTGACAGTAAGTTAATACAGGCTAGTATTGCTGATTCTAACACCAACACTAAAGGCAGCTTATGTACAAGAAAGGTGTGTGTCATGATATATGAGATGAATCCCAATTAAATCTGAACACAGTTTGATTACTGAGTGAGTTTTACTTTCCGGAAGAATTAGTTAACACAATAAAACACCTTTCAGCGGTCTTTTATTTTGAAACTCATTGTTTTGGAGACTTGGAATCTATATGTGTCTGTCTTTAAATGACTTTTGGTCAACTTAAGAGCTGCTGAGTCACATGACTGCAGGACAGAATGGTGCAGGTAGGACTGCAGCGTAAGTGTATCTCAGTAAGAAGTTAACCCTGAAATTACCTGAATAATAAAGACAACGTTAAAAGATACACATCCCACAACAAACCCGTTAATCTACTCATGCGAGTGCAGTTGGGATACTTTTATGTTGTTTAGTGAAGCACTAAAAGGTGACCTGCTGAGGACCAATCTGGTTTCTGCTCTGGGCCAAGCAGCAATCTCAGGTCTCAAAAAAAGCAGTCAGCACAGTGCCAAAAGCTGTAGTTCGTCCAGTGGCCGCTAGTAGCTGACTCCAATTTTAAAACGTCCATTTTGACGGCATTAAAAAGCAGGTTTATAGCCTGCTATGAAGTGCAAAATCAATCTGGATACTGGAGTTATAGGCATAGTCACTTTGAATGACACTGTGTTTGTGATGCGGATGGCTTTGTAGCATCTTTTATGCATCTGTCAAATAAGATGGCTTGCTGTACGGCACAGCTGATCGAAGAAGTGCATTCTCCAGTTTGGTCCGTGAAGCTTTACAAGCTGCTGGGAAATCCGAGTGAACCAGGCTGGATAAGTGCTTATAAAAATGAACGGAAGGGAGTTTCTTTAACTTGACAGCCACGTTTAAAGGAAAGTCTTTCTCTCAGCATGTTTTCAATGACCTGAAAAATGGTTTTTCAATTTTCACTTTACAGCCAAAAGCGAACCTTGTTTGGATGTCTGACAGAGTCGTCTTTTTTTAACATCTTTTCAATGAGTTTTGGCTGCTTTTATTGACAAACCAATCTGTAAATATAAAACGACTGCAATTCTCCCGAGGCCTAGAATGCTGCTGTTTTATGTCACTGTTTTCTGGCCAGTAATTTTAATGTTTTGATTCTGTTTTGCTGCTCTGAGCCACTCATCCATATTCAGGAACATCTTCAAATCAGATGTTGGGAGCCTGCAGTGTGTAAACCATCTGTGTCTGAAAACCGGAACAAAAGGACCATTTGATGCTCTGCTTGAGTTAATATGCCCCAATGCTAGCTGCATGCAAACAAATATTTCACCGACAGCATGTTCACTCAATTTGCAGTCTAATTATAGCGCATGATCCACAGCGATGGACTCGCCAGTTTGGAACAGTTCCATCTTGAGCAGCACCTGCAGCTGACCTGTTTCTCTGCCCCATTTGGCTTATCGCCTCCTTTTCAAAGACCGAAACCAAGATATTTGTGTCAGACCAAAACTGTTGCTGTGTTTCCTGATATGAAGGAAGATCACTTTTACAATACACCTGGGTGGAATTTATTGTGCCGGCACCTCAGCCTTGAAGAGATAAACGGAGGGACCGGCACTTAGCCTGCGCCAAGTTCTAACTAATAAAGAACCGAGGCAAGAAAGAGAAGATATGCTTGCAATGCCCTGTTTTCCCCATGGAGAGATCAGCCTGTGATACCTACAAGTGTCAGCCATTGGCCCTGTTGTGTGTGAGGTGATCGGCAGCATTTGACTTTGCCTTTGTTAGGTGGCAGAAGAAAAGAACTTTTGTTCGTTTCACTTACTCACTGACTGGAAATTTTAATAATAGTATCAAAACCTTACAGGATATTTCCCCGTATTAGATTTACACTGTTGCCATGAGAGTGTGTCTATACATTATCCAGTTAAAAAGTAACAAAAAAAGAAGTACAAAACAAGAAAACTGTGCTCTCGAATTACTGAACATCGTGCCAATGCACTGTCTCATAAATCATAAGCTCAGAAAAACTCACAAATCTATTTCTAAATTAGGTGAACATATTACAGCAAATACTGTGATTTTTTATGGGTTTTTTTTTTCATGAGGCACATTGCTTCACAATTCAATTTGAGAACAGGAAAAAAAAACTGGGAAGCTTATTGTCCCTTTTCTATCTGCCCTGGAAAAATATACTCAGACGCTTGTCCTGGTTACTGAATTGTGGAGCTGATGCTATAAACAGTCCAGTCTCCAAGTGGAATTATTTATAGTGGCGGTGCTGCCTTCATGGCTTCCAGCCTCTCTGTGTTATCTGGTGGGACTGATCAAAGCAGGGACATGACGAAGAGCAATGGGCCTCATTTACTAACAGTGCGTACACACTTGTAAGGTAAGAATGTTTCACATGCTAGTCAAGGAGGGCTCATTGTTTTCACTGAGGCGAAAAAATAACAAAATGAAGACTTTCTTCTGTCTCTTTTATTACAAGAATAACATCAATCTTTGCACAATTATTTACAAATCAGAATTTGAACTAAAAGTCTTCTTAATCTGACTTTATGAATATTTATACTTCAGTTCCAGAATATTACAAGAAAATGCCCCAATGATGCCACACAAGTCCCACTTTTAAAGTCTCTAGCTGACCATTTTAGTTTTTCTAATCCTATCTACTTATGGATCTGAACTACTTCATCGACGTTTTTGGCTCCCAAGTTGAGTATAAACTAAAAAATACTGTTGTGTTAAATAAGAAATTAAGCTACTACTTGAGACTTAAAAAAATTAATCGGGAATGTGTTTACTGAACGCTTTGATCCGGGGAGATGAGAGCTGTTTTCCCTTAGATGCCTGTACAATCTGATCTCTTTTTCAAATCAAGTGTTGACTGTTGGTACTTGTTTCACTTTTCAGTGTAGGACGCTAAGGCCTCAGTCCCACAGTCCTGGAGTCCAGTTAGCAACAATCTGTCCACCAGTGGTTGCTGGGGGAAAAAAAATTTTAGTTGCTGGAGTTGATTGCTGATAGTATCTGTGAAATCAGTTGCTAAAGTCCCAGTAACACAAACCAAGATCAGTCAGTGACCCGCTCGCAACTGCCAGTCGTTACAGAAAAGTGTATATTCTGCAGGGTGCTAAGACTAACTTAATCCCAAAGAGGTATATGGTGCTGCATGCCTTCATTCACCTGTAATTTGCAGCATTGTCATGCAAAGTACTCTCAGAGTGTTAGCGAAACTGTGAAAAACGCATTTCAAAATGCAAAACTTTTACTCAGAAGGCAAACAGTTCCTGTTTCCAGTTTGCATCACGCAATCTTCGTCCTTCGTGCAAAGATTGCGTCCTTCGTCCTTCATGGCTATCAGGATGTTTTTGGTGCTATTCCCTCTCTGTGACCAATTTCATTCACATCAGCCAATTTTTTTTCCCTCTGGTGGTAATGTCTAGCCCTGTGGGACTTTTTGGGACATATTATACTAGGAGTCCTACAACAAAATAATAATGCCAAGACCTTTAAATTACAATTAGTGTCCATAGTGTCAAACTTGTGGGCACTGATCTGCCTGGTCCTCCTGTTGTTAAATTTTGTCGAACACATTCCTACTTAAGGCCACAGATGTGGCTCTAATGCCCATCAGTCCACGTGTGTCCCATCGCTGACTAATTCACTTTTTAAATCTTGTTTGACCTTTTTATTCAGTAAGGACCAACTGCAGCTTTTTTTTTATATATTCCATAATTTGGAATTTCAAAAATTACCTGTGACTACTTATTTGTTAAATTATAATTAAAAAATCAGATTGACTTTGATTGAGCCCATTCCCTGCAGGAGACCTGTTAAACAAAGCTTTTATTGTGAAAGCACATATACCTGTGTTATCAAAAAGACAGAATTATCCGTTTTTGACAATTAAGGAAATTGCTTAAATTTGACTTCCCTGTAGTTTGGATAGAACTTTATCTTTTATGCAGCTCAGCTTAGATGTGGAGTGGGAATGAAAAGCAGAACACACATTATCAGTGATGTTGGCACAACACACTGAGTAAGAGGATGTCAATTTCAGAGCAATTATTGTAATACCACAGCAAAATCAATACATGAAAAATTCCCTTTAGACAACATTAGTTTCATAACAATCATCTGAAAGGCCTTCTTCAAAGCTTATATCAAATTAATTTTTTTTTTTTTTTAAAAGTGCTGTTTCCATACTTTTATTGTAATAAAACACCATCTGTCACGAACGGGGCAGCGGTCGTGTGAAGTTAGAAGGAGGATCCAAACGCAGACAGTGGTAGGAGGTGCGAGTCAGTTTATTTACAGTGCAAAGGGATTCAAAGGCAAGGGCAAAACTAAACATAAACCTAAACTGGGAAAAACTAATGTTACACAAAACCCGAAACTGTAAATCACAAACTCACACGGAGGGGGACACATAAGGAGGTGAGACCGGGGATGAGGAGCAGAGAGACGCTGAGAATAATGCAGGTGGAACACGAAGGCACAGAAGAACACAAGGTAACACCGAGTAACACAGACGAACCAACCAGGACCACAGGCAGGCACACACAATAAATACACACCAGGTAATGAGGGAATCGCACACAGGAGGGAGGCACAGCTGATACTAATCACACATGACGAGACAGAGACCTTGACAGTAAAACAGGAAACACAAACTGTTCTACACACAAAACGAGGACACGAACAAGGCACAGAAGGGAGGACACTAAACACAAAATCCAGCCCTAATAATTAATACAAAATGAAGATAAACACAAGAAGGTAGAAAATAAACACAGAAACTGGTCACCGACACAGGATCATGACACCATCAGATTATCTCCGGTCTTCAGCTTTCATCCCCCATCAACTCATGAGAAGCAAATGTTCCGCAGATAAAACTACACAAATAAATCGATGGATTTTTGCCTTAAATCTTTGACAATCATGTCTGTTAGTGTATGTGCGCAGGGTGAAGGCTCATCAGCTGTTTTTTTTTATATACAGTACCTCTAAGTGCCTGGGAATGTAGAGTGGGGTACTATTTTTGAGGAGAGGCTAAGAAAAGATAGACTTTAAAAGAAATGCCAAATACTGCATCCATCCATTCTCTAAACCACTTATCCAGCTCAGGGTCACAAGGGTCTGGAGCCTACCAATCATCTCATACTTAGGGTTGACACACATAGTCGGACAAATGTGTTCACACTCACACCAAAAAGCAAATTAGGGGTGCCAATTTTCCCAAAGTTTCAATGTTTGGACCAAAGGTTTTAGAGGGTCTAATCGGTTCTTTAATAACAAAGACCTGACCCGTGACCGCAGCTTGTTTGGGTCAGGCAGCTGTTTACTAATGCATAAGCATTTGCAACAGTAGTGTGCACAGATCTTAGGCACTAAAAGAACAGTGAGAGGATGCTTTTATGTATCAGTGAACTTCACAGAGTTGCTCTTAACAACAATTTCACAAACTATACTTCTGTGAGCACCTTTTGCTCTTTCTCACTTTTCTTGGGTACACGTGAACTTTTTCAAGCTACCTCATTAGGAGGTTTTTCCAGGTGTCTTGAAGGACTTGCTTCAATGCTTGTGTGGATGCAGAGTGTGGTACTTGGTCCCATCTTTTCATATAATATCATCTGGACTATCAGGGCTCTGTGGGAGCCATACCATCTGTTGCATGAATTCTTGTGTTTCTTATTGTTGAATACAGTTATTTTTATACAATAAGGCATGTTGGAGGTTGTTGGAACCAGTCATGTAGTCAAAAATGGCCTTACAGTTTAAACATATGTGTTAAAAAACATTAGCATTATGTTAAATATAGATTTTAAAATGAACACTGAAAAAGGACAATAGTGGACCTATATATAATGTACTTCAGTGAACCTATTAGAATTCATAGATCCTTAAGATGAAGATTGCAGCCCATCCTGTGATTGGATCACAGCAGTCATGATGCCATTACAGGCCTCCAACAACACTTTACTTTCTACCCCACCTAGAAGGATTTTTTTATCATTTGACCCCCGCTATGAGCAAGCACTATGGCGACAGTGGGAAGGAAAAACTCCCTTTAACAGGAAGAAACCTCCGGCAGAACCAGGCTCAGGGAGGGGCGGCCATCTGCTGCAACCGGTTGGGGTGAGAGAAGGAAGACAGGATAAAAGACATGCTGTGGAAGAGAGACAGAGATTAATAACAAGTATGATTCAATTCAGAGAGGTCTGTTAACACATAGTGAGTGAGAAAGGTGACTGGAAAGGAAAAACTCAGTGCATCATGGGAATCCCCTAGCAGCCTACTCATCCATATTCAGGTCCAGCCCTAACTATATGCTTCAGGCTTATAACTTTCCTTTTTGCTAATCTTAAAATCTTCAATTCTGGGATAGGTTGGTCCACGAAGGATACACATGACCCATCCTTCAAATCCAGGGGAATGAAGGATGCATTTGTTGGACAGCCTTCGTTGCCTTGCTGTGATGTAATCAGGCCTTCAAATGTGGACTCTAAAGGATCTGGACTATGAATTGGGACTGACCTCAAGTGTTGTAATATGATGTGCAGTGTGGCACCTTAGTATTAATGTGGCACAGTAGCTCCTATGAAAACAAAAATATGTCTCTTTGAGATGTTTTAATTATATTTTAATTATTATTATTTAAAACTCTTTTTTCAGCAGGCAACAGCAAATAGGTGGAGGTCGCAGAGATGTTGAGGAAATGAATCAAACTAGGAAACCCTAGAAATACACTTTTTATCATAAACAGGATCCTGTTTTAGTCAGCATTCTTGATGATTGGTCACACCTTTTAAGTCTTTACTTTTTGCATCCATGAGTCCATTAGGGTCTGCCTGGATCCGAGTGACCATCTGTATCCTTTCCTGCTTTTTGCTCTTGTGAGAATTTACATGTTAATCTACCAGCTTTATATATAGCATGCATACATGTATGACTGTTAGAGGATGGCACTGCAGTCAGTTTTTAAATTTTTGTCCTCCCCTGGATATTTTGCAATCAGCTGTAAAGCCTTGTTCTGTTCTGGATTAGGACAGTTTAGACCAGGACACACATGTAATTGGTGCATTGTAATGTAAACTCTCTGAGGATGAGTCTGTATGGTTAAAAAAAACACAGGCAGGCACACGGACCTCTGCACTGACCTATACGCTCACCATCTAATAATGAATTCAGGCTCTGTTGGCAAAACGTCACTGCACCGCGCTGAGTGGAGTGAAATCTACTGATTTACTATGATACTATGATACTCCTCATCTAGCCTTGTACTTTTTGACCATATATAAAATTTGCAAGCAAGCTGAGCCTGCTTACTAGAGATGTGTCAGATCCCCACGTGTCCTGACAATATTATGGTACAGTAAGTGAAGCCTGATAACAAAACAGTATCGTGGATTTGCTGGACTCGGTTCATAGAACAGACAAGTTTGATTAGTTTTACCTGTGAAGATCCAAGGGTGTTTTGTACAAGGATGTAAACATGTGGCCAGGCTCTAGTGGGCACTACAGGAACTGAAATGTTTGGCAAAACTTTGCTGTTGACATCAAGTGAATATTCAACACCTGCTTTTTGTTATTCTGATTTAAAACAGTTACTGGAATGTGAGAAAAGAAACCTTGACTGGTGTCGCTGCTCATCCAACATTCATGACCAGAAATACAAACATGCAAAAAAAAACCCCAAAAAAGACTGATGTGAAGATAAACCTTGGCAGAGGTAAGAGATATTTGAACACCCAGGTCTTGCTTGGTTAAAGATTAAATCCACCGTGCTGGAAAACAAACCTTGAATTCTTCTTGAAGGCTTTATGGAAATGAGGCAGCTGTCCTTGACAATGCAATTGGATGAGAGTCTACGAACTCCAGCTGCAGCAGCTTGCTGCAGCTTCACACCAGTCTGAAGCATCGCAGCTGATGCTCAACAAGCCGGCTCTATAAGTCATTCAGGACGCATATCTGCTTTAAACCCTGTTATTTCTGTTTTATATATGTGAGTATTCAGCGCTTATGTAAATGAGCTTTTTGTGCACAAACATCAATTAATGTTGTGTTCTTTTCCTCATCTTTTCTTCTAATCTCCAAATCCACTTCATTTCTTAGACCAAACAATGAAAGGCTCGGCACCCACCCCTGCTGAGAAAAAAGTTGTTTAACAAGCAATCAACAAACATTTTAATCAACAAAAGCCCTAGGGGATGAGTTTCATGTCTCACGATGGGTAAATCATAACACTTTAGGATGCACTGAACGCTGATGTAAATTTGCTCGCTTTTAGAGGCTGCAGTGAAAGTATAAGCTAATATAAGAAGGGATGTTCGCGCAGAGAATACCCAATGATCTGCAGGGTCGATGTGTTCAGCTTGTGCTATTCTCCCTAAATGAGGCTCATTCAATATACATTAACTCAGTCAACCTGGCATTTCTTGCAAAAAACATAGCATGTAGAGGGTAACTTCATTTATCCAAAATGCTTCAGTCTATCCTGCACCATAAATTATAAATCTGCCTACAGATTAAGTAAGCGAAGAGACAGGCCTCCCTCCACGTCTCACCTTTCCACCCCGAAGCGGACGTACGTTTCTTAAATCTGTTGTGGGAGGGGGGTTAAAAAGTCTTGTCACGTTCTCGTGTTACAGAACAGGAGTTGCTGATGGTTACTGCTAAAGGAGCTCACTCTTCCACGTTCGGTAACACCACTTCCTTGGCAGTTTAATTGCAGTGTGAGGAAAACTTTCCTCTATGCACGTCCACGGTGTGAAATGGAGTTCAGGATGTCAAGTCAGAGACAGCTAACAGTCACTTCTGTGGGCCATCACCATGGGGCAAGGCATGGTGAAATATTGCCTTGTGGGCGAGTTTGAGCTCCACTATAGTGCTTATATAATACAGAAGTGCATTTTAATGCCTTTATTAGTTCCAGAGAGATACCAGGAAATGAGGGTGAAAGAGACTGGTCAATGATCCTCTTACAGACATATCCCGGGCATGTTGGAGGTCATAGTTGGTCTTAAGCCCCAGCAATCCCATTTCCCAGAAACGACTTTATTTATTTATTTTTTTTAAATGGTTCTTGAATGTTTTCTCGGGCCAGTGCTACGGTGATGTTTTCATAGTTGGACTGAAGTGTGACAATGACAGATGTGGTTTTTTCACTATCAGCTGGTGTTTCACCGCAAGATCGCAAAAATATTTTAGAGACATTTAAGTAACCTAAGAAATATGCTTCGCAGCACAAGGTCATATACGGGGGTACTCGTGCTGTGCCAGCCACAGGTTTGTGAAATCCCATTTTGAAGCCTCGACTTTAGCTTTGTGCTCATCACCATTGTGATTTTTGGAACCGAGCAATTTTGATATTTGAATAGGAGGATTGAGTGCTATTCAGCAAATGCCAACAAGGATGGGACATTAAAATACTCGAGTTTCATTCCTCAAGATCCAGGACTGGTTGTGCCACCGAGAGTTTTCACAGGAATCTATGCAGTGCTGTTAAAGCTCGATATAACTCCTGTTTTTTCTTATATAGAAAAACGGGGGCATGCCAGCCTACAAATGATATGTAGATTGTATATATACTGCAAAAGCCCTGTGGTTCAGAATCTGATGTATTAACATATGCATGGTGGTAAGAACTAAAGAAACAGGGGGGGGAAAAAACCCTCCATGGCATCCTCTTTGGGGTAGTGCCAAGAAATTAGACTACTTCATTATTACTGCTAAAGGTATATCTACAAATTTCTGAATAATGAATCATGGATGTATTTTATTTTTCACATAACAGCATACAGGCCTGTGAAAACTTTTTCATTTGACTGTATTTGTCAGAAAAATGTATGAGAGTGAATTTTAAAACGTGTCAAAAGATACCAGAACCATAAGCATTAATTTATTTTTTTTAAAATAAGTTCAGTTTAGTGAATTGAGATGAAGCTCACTGCCTGTGTTAGCATCACCAGCCAAACACTGCTGGACTGGATTCAGATGGAAGACAAATTTAACAAATATACAGAGGATACATAGTAGCAATCACCATTACCCGTAGCCTAGAACAGATTCGGTGTATCTGGCCATTGGTCCATTGTCTGTCTCCAGGTCCAACTCTGTTGTCAGAAGGAAATATCCTTTTCTGCCCAATGGTTTTCCTTCATTTTGTGTTTTGATGATGGTGGTAAAAAGCCCCTTCTACACGTACTAACTAAAGTTAGTCTTTCTAACTTTAGTATTCAAACCAATAAGCGGCCCCATGTGCTTGTATCGGGGCATAATCATCACCCTGGCAGTTGGCAGTGTTGATGAAACGCTTCATCAGTTGTCTCTGTACGACTTGACAGTTTTTAACATTGAGCCCACACTCATTAATATTGACATGTCAAAATGTATTTCTTTTTGGCACGTAAGTAAAGATTAGAGATCAGAGAAACTTCTAATGTTCTAGAAAATTTATTCCTGTAATTGATTCAAAATTGTCCAAACCCGGTCCTACGTTTTAGGCTTACTGTTTGACTTAAATTAAGTTAAAAAGAAAAAATCTAGTTAGCTTTCCAAAAGCAGATGTGGAGTTTGGAAAGCCCTGAAAACTCCCGTGAAGACCTAGAAAGTCTGTTTCAACAGAGCCCTGATGGAATGTCCTGCAATGCCACCTCTGGAGTAGCACGATCAGCGTTCTTCTTTGCCATTGTTTTAAAACTTCCCTTTAAGTCTTTATTATCTCCCAATAATATTCCACGGCATGTCAGCAGACCCCAAAAGCCACGCTGATGTTGTCGGTATTAATGGCAAGTCATGCCCCTGTCCCTCTGGGCAAGGGCTTATTCACTGCGTGACACGCTGTCTATCACTTTGTCATTTTTCCTGTCTTACACACTCACGTCAGTGTGTTGCCTCTGGTCCAGCTTTGGTATTTTGAAAGGGAGCACAGCTGCAAAGCCCTACGTTTAATCCTCCCCCCCGCTGGTGTTGTCACCTGGCACGCTTTTGTCTTTTCCAAAATGACAGCGAACAATTAACGGGAAATTAGTCACCGTAGCTGAAAGTATTTAAAGATCCACCACTTGCGATATTGGTGAAATTATATAAATGAATTTATATTTAATTAAAGTGGATTTAAAAAATCCATCAGTGTAAGAAGATACAACAGAATTTTTTTTGAAGTATTGCAAATACACTTGAATACTGATGCCTCTGAGGGTGGAAATACTGACCACAAGCCATTAAAAACAAGATGCTAATTACACATCCTCTGGATTTTTGCCAGAATTTTGCCAGAATTTAACCCCAGAAATCCCAAGGGACCTTAATTGAATCCCTTTTTTCAGTTTTTCTTTGACAGTAAAAGCTTGTTGTATAAAGTTTTTATTTAAGCTAGAGTCCGATTCTGCTCCCTGAGTCCTACAACACCTCATATAGCACACAATGTCAAATGTTGCTGCAGCTCGAGGAGGTGGTGGTGCGGATAATGTCTGCTTTTGTGCTGACGCATTTAAAGACCTGAGGAGTTTAAACTGTAGTGGTTTTGAAGTATTGTAATGGTTCTTATATTTTTGTTTATGTTATTTATGCATTTAGATTCTTCTTCTTTTTGGGGGGGGGGATCTATGATGTAAATGGACTGGTACATGTATAGCCATACCAGTTTCATTCATTCAATAAAACACACGTTCATGCAGCTTTTATCCACACCTAAGCACTTTTTCTAACATTCACACACACTCTGATAAATGCATCGGGGGCAACTCAGGGTTCAGATATGCAGACTGGAGGAGATCGATCCACTGACCTTCCCACTGGTAGAGGACCCACTCTACTACCTGATCCAGTGCCTCCACCTGCACCCTCGATGCTTTCCAGTGTTTCTGTAGAGAACAGTTAGAAGGTTTAGTTAGCAATGACACACCGTGACCAAGACTCCTGTGGTGATTAATCAAATCCAGCCAGTGTTCACCTTCGGGGTGTTTTTCCTTTTTTCTGACTTCACTGTCGTGTCCTAGAATTTTGGAAATTCAAAATGATGAGAAACTGAACCAAGTGCACATGGGAGAGGATCTGCAAAGTGAGAAGCTGTCCAAGATCAACAAAAATGCTTCAGTTAAATTCAATTCAGCTTTATTTACATAGGCCCAACAACAAGAGTCACCTGAAGGTCGGGATTAATGACTAGGAGTGATATATATATATATACGTGTGTGTGTGTGTATCCATATAAACAAAAAAATTAGTTTGTTTCTAAGGCAATGAGTAATAAAATTTAGTTTTATTAACACAAATATAAATCAAGGTCTTTCTGCTGAAACGTGTATTTGCTTTATTAAGAGAAACTAATAAACTGCAGCATTGTGTGCAGAAAGACAAAAGAGAAAGGCTATCTGTGCTCTAATAAGATTATTAGAAGAAAGCAGTCAGGGACGAAGCAGAGCGCTGGCACAGATTTCCAGGGTGAAAGCTAGCAGATTTCCAAAATAGTCCCCGTAGATGCAGCTATTTATGTGGAGAAATGAACCATTACTGTATCTAATTTGTGGCAAATTGATCCTGGAGACTAGGGCTGTCATCCATCCTCGTGCTTGTGTGTTTAGACGCCGATTTATACTTTGTCAGAGGGGAATAGAGCTGGGAGGACAAATGTGTCAGCTCACTGCCTCGCTCAGGCTCCTGTCACAGCAGACCTATGATGGCAAAGAAACCAGCTAGGGAAGGATTCACTCATATTTTGGCAACAGGAAGCTCCGCAGACAGACAAGAGTGAGGAAACCAACCTTCATGTGATATAATGAAATTCCTTGGTGTCCACCTGGTGGAGAACTTCTCCTGGTCCCTCAACACTAACTCTATAACCAAGAAGGCCCAGCAGCTCCTCTAATTCCTGTGGAAGCTGAGGAAAGCCTATCTGCCATCATCCATTCTTACCACCTTCTACAGAGGGACTATTGAGAGTGTCCTGAGCAGCTGCATCACTGTCTGCTATGGTAACTGCACCGTATCGGATCACAGTACCCTACAACGGAGAGTAAGAGCACCTGAGAAGATCATTGGAGCCCCTCTTCCCTCCATCATGGACACTTATGGCACCTGCTCCATCTGCAAAGCCACCAGCAATGTGGAGGACCCCACACACCCCTCACACACACTCTTCATCCTGCTTCCTTCTGGAAAGAGGTACCGGAGCATTCGGGCCCTCACTACCAGACTACGGAACAGTTTCTTCCCCCAATCCATCAGATTCCTGAACACTCAGTGACTGGACCGACACACACAGATGCACCTTCATACAAGTCATGACCAAGCACTTATATGCAGTATCACACACACACACACACTCCTACAGACACCAAGTTACTTTTGTACACCACTCAGCATTTTGCACATTTCCATTGCACTGTGTTGTGTCTGCATCGTCCTGTTCTGTCCAGTGTTGCACTGTCTTGTCTTGTTCATTTTTGCAACTTTTTCGCACACTGCACTTCTATGTAGTCCTGTGTTTGTCCATCATATGTCATGTGTAGCATGGTAGCATAGCAGGGTCTCATTTCACTCTGTACTGTACCACCACTGTACATGGTTGAAATGACAATAAAACCCACTTGAGCTGACTTGAAAGAAAGGAAAAATCAACCACAGTTCACCTAATTAGACATCTGTGGAGCCTATACCGCCATAGAGTTATTACGCTGACCTTTCTAGCCCCAAAATTAAGATTTCAAACTTTAAAATACTCAAAAAAAAGAAAAAAAAAACAACAACCCTGATTGAAGTGCCTTTATCCACAGTGGCCTTTGGCTCACAGCTTTGCCTCTGTACTTTGGAACAAGCACAGATGAAGAATGCAGCGTGGTTGAATTTTGAATCACTGATTAAAATATTGCTGTAAAAGTAGAAAGAGAAATTTTTAAAAGAGGCCCGAGGCAGAATTAATGTTTAATGAAGGCTTTTAATAGACATGCAAATTTCCACAAATGTATAAATAACCATTAAATAAAGACATCTAGAACTACAACTGAGATTTGAACCACCGCTGCTGCTATCAACACTGCTCACACTGCAACTACAACTTCATTTAGAAGTTACCGCCTTCAAGGTCAGGGGTTAAATCGCTGTTGTTAAGATAGTCTTTTGAACTGGTAACGGAAATGGAAACGTTAGTGTCACTTCGTTAACTGACATTGCATTATCCCCATCTAGTGGTAAAAATCACATGATGCAAGTGTTTGTACAACAAATTAAAACACCATCCAGCGCGAGATGAAAACACGTGATGACCCTGCTGCTGAGGACTAACTTTGATTCTACAATAGAAGGTAGGTTAAGCTTTTTAGTGGTCGCAAGTACATTACTTAATTATGAATATACTTATGATACTCAAATTGACCTCTTAAACATCAGTTCCTCATTTTTAAAATAAATAATTTGCTTCTGAAAAATAATCAAAAAGCTAAATAAAACGAATAAAAAGCCACAAAGCTCACTATTATGGTTAATTCAATAAAAATAGTTATGTATTTATAATATTTAGAAACAGATCTTGTTAATAATGTGCTTCAATAAATAGTTAAATTAATTATGATAAAAATTTATAATTAAAAAGATCTTGGAAAAAATAAATAGTGGAAATTTATAAAATCTGATTTGCAAATAATAATAAAACATGTATCGGGTAGAATGAGTGGAATAAAACACTGGATGAACCGCATTGATGGATAGATGGAGCGGCTCTCGGTGGCAGGGGGCGGAGTTTCCTGCGCCGTTTGAAGGGTCGCTCACAGAAAAGTAGTTGGGATGGCAGCGAGTGAGCATCTTTGTTCTTGTGTACTTTGTAGATGAAACCTGGACCTGTGGTGAGTAAAAACGAGGCTCTTTGAAAGTCATGCGCCCGCTGCTTTGCGTGTCTCTGCTGTGCTCGCTGGTTTTATGCGGCCGTGGAAAGGCTGAGTTCACTCCGGCTGCGGGACACCCTCTGCATGCCGATGATGGGAACTTTTCAAACCAGGACCCCAGGAAACAAGAGCCCTTTCAACTCCAACGGCAAGTGCTGGAGCCCGGGCCAGGTCGGTGTAACGTCGATCTAAAGTTTACACTCCGTCCTCTGTTAAATGTTTAAAGAGCAAATGAACAGCAGTGTATCCTGAGAACATAATCTGTATTTTTAACAGTTGTTTTTTTATATTAATATATATTTAATATATATATATTTATGCTCCATCCACCTTCCCCAAAAGGCTGCGAGTACCATATTATAGACTAAGAAATCTTTATTGAGCCGGCTTAGACCATCTGTATGAGGATTTTCCCACAAATCTGCAGAAATGCTCATGAGCAATAAGTGATGTTGAATCTTCCTGCTGCCAACTCATGAGTAAGGTGTCTCCATCTGTCTCCTTTTAGCGCATCGCCACCAACAGGCAGAAATGTGATCATTTTGCTTGCACATTATTTACAACATAATGACAAAGTATTAACATATTAAAGTGTTCTGGGATTTGGCCAAAAACATGCTTGGAATACAGCTCAGACAGCCCTCGACATCAGCTCACTCTAGATTATAATTCCATGCAAATCATCTGCTGGCACTACAGCAGGCCCATTCTTCTTTTTAACTTGTTCAGTTTGTCTCCAGCTGAGCTGTTTTCATTCACGCCATGTGAGTGAGAATCTGCTCTCGAAAGCTCAACTCTCCTTCTCCGTCGCTCGCAGACACGCTCGAGCTTTTTTTTCGTGACAGACTTTCTGCTTCCAGAGGAGCTGAAAGAGGGATTTGTGACCTCGCTGTTATCAACTGATTTCATGACTTATTCATGCTGATGTAGGAGTGCATTACCATCACATGATCCCCCGGTCTGTGTTGTTGACTACAACGCTTGGAAATGTACCCAAGCATGCTGTCGTGTCTGGCCATCCCCCCTGTCTCTACCGCCCCCACCGCAGGCCTGCAGCTGAGTACTGAAAAAAACCACGTCCTCTTAGCTTCCCTCTCCCTTCAGTTCCAAGTAAACTCTCAGGGGGAACAAATGCCCAGTTTCCACTTGAGCTAACTCCCCCCCCAAATACAGATGGCCTCTTCACCCACAGTGAGATTAAAGTCTTGATTGTTATTCCCTTCAGAACGAGCACATCGGCAGACTTAACGATTTAATCATTCGGCCTCGAGGAACGTTGTAATTATTTGACAAAGGTGACCGGGGGCATTTTTAGGACATCGACCCTACTTGTCTACCCAGCCCCCAACCTCTATTGTCACCTTTTTTTTTTTTAAATGTCTCAAATTGTACTTCGGTTTGATATTGCTGATTTATGCTTAAACCACCCATATCAAAAAGGTTCAATTGTGTCATCCATCAGTGGACTGTATGGCCTAATTCCAACACACATACAGACAAATGTGGGGGAGGAGGGGGGGGGGGGGCAAAAAAAAAAAAGTCC
>VUQR01035419.1:27818-52803 GCA_015108515.1 Hemichromis elongatus
CAACATAAAAACAAAAAAAGGGGGGGGGGGGGGGGGGGGGGGGTCACAACAGATAAGTCCCTGTGGGACCATCTGTCTGGTCTGAAAACTGACCAGTCAACATGTTTGTGTTCTTTCATGTGCATCTCTCATTGTTGTTGTCATTGCTGACAAAAAGAAAAAGGTGATAATGTAGTGATGTGTGTCAGCTTTTAGCCACAGACAGAGTTTTGTCTGCGGCTGATATTAGTGCCACTCTAATATTTCACATTTCACATCAAATCTGCACATATTTTTCAAGTAAGGCTTTGTGGTATTCTTTATTACTTTTCTGTGGATGATGATAACACTATTCCAGCCACATTGCACACACAACCTAGAATCCGTTTCTTATCTGCTCTCACTGACCTCAGGCGGCCCGCTTCATAAACCTGGTTCAGTTCGCCAAATGGGGAGATTATAGTAATCTGGCACGAAGCACCTCCACTACAGATTTAGTGACCCCCTTCTGTTATGCTTGGCCACTGAGGCGGAACACACATGAAGCGGAGGCTGCCTCTCCCGACACAAGCCTCCTCGTGTCCATCTGCACTGGTGTAAGTATCTCGGTGGGTTGACGGTAAAACAGCCAAATGGACATGTTTGTTTCTCATTGTGGCTGAAAATAAGAAGCTCTGGGCATTTGTCTGCCTCTGATCAAAGAGAATTGTTCGGGGCAGTGATATGGCTTGATGTGGTTATCTGGCTTTGGCACTTGGTGAAACACTGGGAAAGCTGGTCGCATAAAGCTTCACGAGTTTGCCGTAAACCTTTGGCAGCTCCTTTGGAAGCTGGATTATAAGCAATCAAAGCAGCAGCGATTTCATCCGCTGCTGCTGTTAGAGTGGTTTTGTCACCATTAGAGAAAGATGCTTATGGCTTTAGATGGCTGCTGTGGCAGTAAGCAACACTTAGCCGTTAATAAAAAGTGTTATGAAAACATTTTCATGAGCTCGTGGTGAAAAATAACTACAGAGCTGATGATGATCCAGCTGTTGAGATTTACGGCACCCCAGGCTCACTTTCCTGGCTACGCCAGCGGTGCAGCTCAGTTGACAGTATTTATTACAGTGCATAAGGTGAAGGAAGCTAATGTAGTGCTGCGTAGCTCTTACCACAGTGTTGCATCTGTACATAATAAGCCTCTAGGCGTAAAGCAGTTTCTTTTTCATTGGCTTTATTATATTTGATATGGGTCACTGGGCTCAGATGTTTACAGCTATTCTCTCCAACCATCCGTTTGGTTTCTTTTTCTTCAGTAAATATGTGCTGCTTCATCCTCGTGCTTTGTGAGCTACCGTGACAGAAAGATGGATCCACAGATTATTTTACTCCATTGATCCACTGCTTGTGTTTGTACTGCTGAACTCGACTGTGGAGAAGTCACAATTTAACGCAGCATTACTTTGATTTTTTTTTGCCACTTAGCAAAATAAAATATGAACATTAACACCTATCTTCCTTTTTACACACTCAACTCTGATATTCACCTGAAAGGCTGCGGTACCCGACACGAGTCACTCCAACTCCCATAGAAAATATTGTGAGGAAGAGCAGGAGTGAGGACCCACATGCAGGATGCACCTGCACATGAAGAAAGCTGTTTTATTTGGAATGATGCAGACTTCACTATATAGTCCAAAATTAAATCCAAAAGAAGAATACAAAGAAGGAATCAGGTAGGGTGCTCAGCAGACAGTGTGGTGTTGAGGGGACTAAAGGGGAGGGCGGGACTATTTATACACAGAGTGATAATCAGGGAAGTGGAAACAACTCAGGGAACAAGACACAGGCGTAGATAACTCGAGACATAAAATATGGCTCAAAATCAGGCACCGTGACAGATATGTGGATCTGTAACGGCTCAATAGGTTAGCAAACTTTGTCTGCCGTTTAAGGACGAGCAGAGCTGCAGTGTGCAGCGGTTCGTAGCCTGTTCTGAAACGATCTCCGCTGGAGGGGAACACGCTAAAGCCTACAATATATAAATAATAAAATCTAACAAAATGCATTGGAGTTTCTGTTGTCATATATTTATTTTAGCACCATCCGGTTATTGTTAGCTATAAGCTAGTGAGTTACTGTAGTTAAAGAAATTGCTAATTAAAAATGTTACTCTGAACTTTCTGAATTTTCCACATTTTAATGCAATAAAAATTACCAACCAACTTTCAAAATGATTAACTTATACAAATGCAGTAGTTTAAAATTCAATTTAGATATTTTATCTATTAGTGGCTGCACGGACAGGTACATGATTGGGTTTTTCCCTATCCACCTGCGTATTCATCTGAGATGCATTTAAAGTGCATGACCACACTGCAGTCCAGACCATAGACTGTATACACACGATGGCTGTAGCTTCCCAGTCTCAAATGCAAAGTCAGTGCAGAAATACCTTTACCTGTATTCTTCCCTTTTTCCAGCAGGGGGAGGCTGTTAAAATGTGGTAAAAGGAGTTTTTTTTAGAGGAATCTGAGTGCCTTGTGCCATCAGTACACACGTCACTGGAAAAATCATCAAGTTAATTTTAAAGTCACGTCCCCCATTAGGTTAAAAAATGATTACTGGGATTTATGTCTCTAAGTGTGACATAGCCACAATAGTGTCTGTGAAAATGCTCAATTTGAGTCTGGACAGCGGGACTTTTACCAGGACTAACCAATGGGTCGTGTCTAGGTGCCTAAATATATATTTTATATATAGTCACTGTAGAAGACGGAACTGACAAGGAGATACTTTTGGGTAAAACAAAAGCAGCCGGGAGCAATGAATCAGTTTCTTCTCCGATGTGGGCGGGGCTTTATTGTGCTCTGTCTCTAAACATGAACTTGTGTAACGTTTTCATCTTTTCTGCAATACACAGCTAAGTATTGAGGATTAAAAGAAAAAGCTCAAAGAGGCTAAAATACTCTAATCTTGTGATGGATTTCAATTTGACCCAATGCTTAAAGAAATATTTTGACTTTGTCTTTTAGTCAGTGATTCTCGTTTGGCTGTGATGGATTACTGAGTATTTTGTATTGTTATGCAACACTTTGCACCTCAGAAGTCTCCATTAACCTTTTTATTGGGCCTCCGTGTTCAGTGTGAAAGTGGCTAATTGGGTAAGGTGCCTAAATGGGATTCTGAGACTCTCAGGAGAATTACATTATTGAAAATATGTACCCTACGCAGCTGTCTGCATGCTGATGTGGCAAAATGTTGCCGTGACTGCAGGCTTTGCTGGAGTAATTGCCCACTTTCAGCATTAGCATTTGGGTCCCCCTCTCTACAGTCCGCTGGGATTAATTGACTGATGCCCTCGAGGGATTCTGTAAACTAATTTTCTTGTTGTTTTGTCAATAATGTGTCGTCCAGGTTAATTGGCACTGCAACCACCTCTGTTCTCCTGAAATATTAAAGCTCAGTATTTAAAGCTTGTAATATTCATGGAGCTTAAAAAAATATCTTGCTCAGAGAATATCAGATACGTGCTGGTTCGGGTGCTGTAGTGATGCACTCTTACATATTTCTACCACCTCGTCTTAACTTGTATGAACCTGCAGATGTAAACTGTCACGTTTGGCAGAGCTGTACCCTGCAGTTATCGGTTTTCTTTCCCCAGGTTCTACCTTCAGCCTGAAGGTCCAGGTGAATGATGTGCTGAGTCGTCAGTACCTGAGCCAGGCAGTGGTGGAGGTCTACGTCAACTACACCAAGACCAACACCACTCTTTCTGGGGAGGATGGCGGGGTCTTGCTTCACGTACCGTACCACACTGGGATGCTTATCACAGTTGTGGCCTGCCGTGACGGCTACGTTTGCACACTGCTGCCTTGTAAAACCGACAAAATGCCAAGTATGTCATCCGTTCGGTGTGTTTGCACTTTGTGTGGATGGTTTTCATTTCCTAGCTCTCATTTTTAAATTTAGTTCAGCTCAAACCATTTATTCTTCTTCTGGTTATAGCTGAATGTCACACATTTACACCAGCACTGCAGAGAGAGAATAGAATTGCAGGTTTTTATTCCATCATGAAAAGAAACCAGGGAAAACGCTTTGATTCATGCGCACTTCTTTCTGAATGTTCTGTTTGTGCAAGGCCAACCGTTCCTCCACCTTTCTTGCATTTGACACTTAATTAGATTTTCCCGGATGCTGCAATCCGTCCGGGATTATTTTCTGACCCACATCTGAAGTTTTTTGCTCCTCTTCCACATTCAATGCTACATTTTTCCTTTTAACTAAAGCTTTGAATTGAAACCTCTTTAAACCTGAGCTATTGTTGCTGTAAGCCTCTTCCAGAAAAGCGCTTTTTTTTTTGTTGCTTGCATCGTTTGAGGGGACGGTATTAGAACTGGAAAAAAAACAAAAAACACTGCCATCTAGTGGAAGAAAAGTAGAACATGCACTAATTCAAATTTGGGTTCTTTCCTCCTTTTCTCTTTGTCACTGCTGTAGTATTTTCTTCAGTGACATTATCACTTCAGGGTCTGAATCAAGGGAACATCTGGCTTTTTGAGGATTCCGTCCTGATCACTGGGAGAACATCTGGTACTGTATAAGCTGTTAAAGTCACTCATGCTCTTGTTCTCTGTGATTGGGAAATGTAATGTCCTCCGTGTTTTTTGTTTGATTTTGCAGATGCTTCATCCCAGCCGGTGGTCAGCTTTCCCAAAACCCTGCTGAACCTGACACAGAGCAATAACATCACCTCTGTTAAAGCCTTCCTGACCATTCCCAGGCTGACGTCAGAGCAGGGGGGCTTCCTGGACACTCGAGGCATCATGAGCAGTAAATCTGGTATTTAGATGCATTTTTAGTTCTATTAGGTTTTAGTCAGAGTTACCAGGTGTCTCACAGGTGCACTGCATTCATTCCTTTTCCTTCATACTTCATAATGTCTGTATTTGGGGGCAGCGAGGTGGTGCAGTGGTTAATGGTGCTTCACAGCAAGAAGGTCCCAGGTTTAAACCCAGCAGTGGCTGGAGTCTCTTTGTGGAGTGTGCATGTTCTCTGCAGGTACTCGGGCATCCTCCCATGAGGATAGGTTCATTCTAAACCGACCATAGGTGTGAATTTGAGCCTGACTGTTGGCCCATCTCTCTGTGGTAAATGGACTGCTTCTTTTACAGCCCTTTTCTCCCATGCTTGAGCACTCAAAGCACTTTATACTATCAGGCTCAATTATACAAGCACATCTTTTCTATGCCTAAGTGCTTTCTATCTAACATTCACACTCTGAAACCCATCTGCAACACCTTGAGGTTCAGTATCTTTCTCCAGCTTTCTCAAACGTTGGCATTCACACTGGAGCAGCAGTAGACTCCGAGGTGCACCATACGTTTGCCCCGTGACTGCAGGGAGAAGCTCCAGCCCCCCCTTTGACCCTGCATGGAAATTTTGCTGATTCATTTAAAAAGTCACTTCCTTTTCTGCCTACGCTATGGCCAACGTGGAAAATTGTCACCACAATGTCACAAGCTATGCAGAAACTAAACAGAAAAAAACTACTTTTAACTGGGTGAAGTCGGCAGGAGGCGATTGATCGAGTTTCCTTTAGAGCTATTTTTTAATTTCATGTTGTGGAAAAAGTGAAAAAGCGCCAGCTCAAGGAAACATGTGATCTAAAAAGACGCCGGATGCTGATCTGTGGATGCTCTCCCACTGAAACCCACAGATGATTAGCAGACAGACAGAACGGCAGCTGAAATGAAAGTAACAGCATGAGGAATTACTGGGGCACAAAAAGGGAATACATGAGTACAGGAAGAGCCACACAAGAACATAAAAACAAACTTTCTGCTTGTCACATATATTTTTTGAGGGAGTTGTTAAAATGCCTTAAAACTGAATTTATTTTCCTTCAGATGCTGAATTATATGCACAGTTCATGTTTATTTTTTTTAATTAGCTACGTCAGAAAATTCTTAAAAAATGTAATTGACCACACTGTATTTTTTCATGAAGTGGGACTAGCAACAGCAGGAATAGCTCAGTAGGTAGAGTCGTTGCCTCATGATCGGAAGGTCGGGTGTTCGAATCCACTGAACGGCTTCCCTGATTTACCACTGAGCAAGGTACCGTCCCTACACACTGCTCCCCGGTGTGGCTGCCCACTGCTTCACGAAGTGAATGGGTCAAAGGCAGAGAAGTGATTTCCCCATGGGGATCAATAAAGTATACATTATTACATTATTATTAATGAATATGGTTTTGGAAAAAAAGTTAGTATTTTGTCTTTGGCGCCATCTTGTGGTTGTAAAGACAAATGGACATGAAATTTTGGTCTCAAGCAGCTTTTATGGCTCAGAAATTACACAGTCACATCATTTTTGAATGGGTAACAATTATTTAGTTCTACACAGACTCGCTGTAACAAACTCATTTAACCAAAAAGTTTAAGCAGTACTAAATACAAAATCTAAACTGCAGTACCACAGCTGTATTAAGCTAAACTATTATTCCATGAGTATTGTTCAGCTCCCAGAAAGCTGTGGGAGCTGATTTTGCCCAGAGAGCATAATAGCCTGCTCTTCTCTTATACATTTTCTAATGTGCCGTAGGATATGTCAGTGTGGAGTTAAGGCCGGTGGCGGCTGTCAGCGTGCAGCTTTTCTCAGGAGACACAGAGTTACACGTGACTGGGCCCGTGCAGATGAACCTCAACATTCCCCACAGTTCGGGACTTCAGTCTTCGACTGTCATTCCGGCCTGGTTCTTTAACCGGACCACAGGTGAGTAGAAGTCATAATCACACATGCACTGACGCCCCGCTTATCTGATAAGTCATTAACACAAGTGCGAGAAAAGAGGTAAAAGGGTTGTTGGTTGTCTTCAGGGGGATGGATGAGAAAAGGATTAGGAAAGGTGACGTCAGTAGATGGAAGACTCGTGTGGACATTCACGGCTCCTCATCTCGGCTACTGGATTGCAGCACCTGTGTCATCTAACAGAGGTAAAGGTGACTAAACAATACAGATTCATATATTTTCTGTGCTGGTATAATAAATAAAATTAGATTTTATTATCATGTTAACTTAATTATTCGCAACCTTGTAAGGCAAAGACTAATATTACATATTGTAATAAATCTTTTTAAATATTTTATGTTATTCATTATATTTCCTGGACTCTTTAAAAGTCCTCCTTCTGATCTTCTTCAGGTTTCTTTGAACTTGCCATCCCCACTGACTTCATCATACGCCATTCGTTTTTCCTGATGGTTCTCTTTGGAGGGACACTCGTTACTATCATCTCTCTTCTGGTTGGGTTATGCTATTGCAGGTAAAAAGAAAAGGGGAAAAAATACTTTATGCTAAACTAGATCAGATCCAACGTTAACTACTACATTACAGTCACCTGCAATATACTGCATAGGAGCCTGTGCTACCATGTCACCTCTGACCCACTGAGATGTGGACCTGAAATGCCTAGCATCAGGATGTTTGCAGTGGGTCATTTGGTTCCTGTGGGTTTTCCTGTGGGACCTCTGTGGATCAGAGTTGCTCTGTGTCAGCGCTTTGCAAAAACCTACTCATGTCAAACAGCACAATGTAGCAGAATCCCAAGTAGTCAAAACTCCCTGAATCATAAAGACGTGAAAAATAGTTTACTTACAGCAACTCTGCTGTCATGACATCTAATTTTAATTACCTGATCACAGCGACAAGAACAAAAACCTTAACACAAAGACTCACAGAATTAGGAAAAAACTGTCTTATATCTTTTGAAATCACATTTATTTTACTTAAGATATCTCAGGCTGTCGATCATCTGTTTGTAATGGACCTCTCTCTCATTCATATTAACGGTGAGTGTGTCCAACATTTCTTCGCACTTCAGGGAAGATTTTTATTTATTTATTTTTTTAAAGTTACTACGCAGCGGTTTTAAAATCAAATTGGCCAAATGTTGTCCATGAATTACATAGAGTTTGAATTCGCTGCTGGAAGTTTTAGTCACCTTGATACTAAAATTTCTTTTTGTGACACGCTAAATCACCAAATTCAATAATTCTGTCCCATCGCTAACTTTCAATGTAACCGTGTCCCATATGGGCTATCACTTAAAAGTCTCATTATACTTTTAAGTGAATATTTCGCTGAAAATCCTCACGTGTATCATAACCCTTTGCCCTTTACACAGTGGGCTGGACTCAACAGGACTACCAGGCGCGAGCTGTTGGTGGTTTTCTGGGGTGTATTCCTTTAAAGAAACAATTGTTAATCTTAAATTTGCTCAAATCCTCATTTACTAATGTCCTGGTTTATCTGCAGGTGCTCCTCTGGTGAAACTAAAGCAGCAAAGGTTCAACCGGTGATGACAAAAGACCAAAATACTTCCACATGTGATGATGAGCTCTTTGAAGTATCTTCAAGGAAAGCTTCTCCTACACAGGACCAGCCGTCTGAAGAAAAGGGGGACAGCAGACACAGTGCTTCTTTCATAGCCAACACCAATGCTGTGGCCATTATGCTGGAGAGCAACGAGCTCAACGCGGACCTGAACGATCTGACGTGTTCACACAAGGCTTCAGAACAAAGAGTTTCCGTATCTCTGACAGATAATTTGTTTTTCTACAACCAGCCTGTTGCCATTCTTCACACTCCAGCTTTCTTTCATTTGGAGGAGCAATCAGAGCAGGCCCAGTGGAGCAAGTCAGCCACCCTGCCCCGTGCAGGGGCTTCAAATGGTGCTGCCACAGAGCCTTTGAGTAAAGAAACCTTCACCCAAACACAGACAAAAGGTCCGTCTGAGACCCAGAACCAGGCAGCAGAAACTGAAGACAAGCTTGGAGCTTCAGGTGGCTCCCAGACAGCAGCCTCCGTCAACACATCCAGGCTCCCAGAGTCAGTGTCGGTGCCCGGGACGTTACATAAAATCTTGGAGAGCAGACACTCTGTGCACGGACAATCGAAAATCTCCTCACTTCAGCCTCCCCGGGCGTGGTTCGTCTCACTGGAGGGCAAACCTGCAGCTGAGATCCATTACGCCGTGTCAGAGCAGCAGAGGAGACGGAGACCAGTCGAGAGTCGAGAGACCAGTTTAGACTCCGGGGTGGACATGAGCGAACTGAACCCGACGTCTGGTAGGAGGGCGGTAACGCTGGAGCGAAAAGCTACTTTTGTCAAAAGCACATCGAGCAGTAAACATACGTCTGCACAGTGACTCATCTCTGACAGCCTTATTACCCACAGTTTATTAACAAGTTTGTTAATAAACAGCATCACATTAGTATCACATGGGACTCATGCACGTTATTCATGAGATTCTGTACATTTCTGCCACATTTCACAACAGAGCGTATGGACTTGGTGATCATTCACTGTGGATTTAATAATGCACATGCTTTTAACAGCTTCTAACCTGTGTATGCACTCAGAGATATATGTATAATATTATAATAGGATGTTGAATGTTCATTCATATTTCTGTTTTCATGTAAATTGTTAACCTGATATAAACTATTTGCAGCCAGACTTTCGTGTTATTTTTTTCTTTTTCTTTGGACATTGGCTGCTTTTTCAGTCATTTTGAGTCCAGTGTCGTACATCTGACCATTCTCAGATGAATCTTTTAGGCTGCTTAACCGAGGAATCAAGATATAAATAAGGTCCTGAGATGCATCTGCCCTTTTAGTTGTTCCATCTGCTGTTCTGCTGTTCACTAAAACCTCATCAGAAATGGTCACAGTGGAAGAGCAGCTGTTAAGAAGCCATTCAGTTTTAAAGGATAATGTCCTTTAAAAGCCTGAGAACTATTCATGACGAGTAAAAATATTACAGGGAAGCTTATTTAAAAGAGTTCAGGCTGTGTTTAAAGAATAAAAGTGATCCTACCAAATATGGTCCTTCAAGCTTTTAGAATAGTTTTTGCCTTGTTTACTGTATTTACATGCATGTCTGCAAATGCTTGCTGCACCTACTTCCCATTTCCCTTAGCAACATGTAAAGAAAGGAGAGGCTCTTGCGGCACTGCACATATTTGCAACAGGGAGCAACATTTCACACCAAGAGAAGGGATCGGCCTCATGAAGCTAACCTTTGTAACCCGCCATGTACCTGACATAAGTTAGAAACTACATTTATGAAACAGGAAAGTAGTAAGAAGCTGTGTGATTGGTACATTTCATAATTCAGATAAGCAGCTGAGGTCTAATAAGATTCTCAGACTGAGTCCTTGACCACAGTTGTAACCCACCAGTTAGTCTGCTGATTCTAACCTCACCTTAAACAAGACAGAGAAACCTCAAAACGACATAAACTAGTAATTAACACTACAATGCAACAAATAAATCAATAGCCACACACAGCACAATCTGATTCTTGCATTATTTTGGGAAGAAATTAATGTAAAATTAGAATAAAACTGGACTTCCAGGAACACCTTAACAAACCCAGCCTCACTCTGAGCAGCTGATCCGAGTCAGCCCAGTCAGTTCTGAGTGTGTTCTGTCAGTGCGCCCCAGGGCAGCTGTGCCTACAATGTAGCTCGCCATCACCAGTGTGTGAATGTGTGTGTGAATGGCTGGATGAATGTAGTTGTAAAGCGCTTTGGGGTCCAAAGAAACTAAGTAAAGCGCTATAAAAATACAGGCCATTTACCATTCATGTTCAGCCTGAGTTAAGCACATTTATGACATTTTTTAAACTCCATAAACAGCATGTGGTCGCATCAATAAGTCTACTGTGATGATGGAGGCTGTTTATTTTCTCAAGTTTCTAAGTTTTGTTCAGCTTGATTTCGTTAAGTAGCCTGAACCTGCACATTTTCTCGCATCTTATTTACAATGGGGAAAACTAAAGGTGGGTCAGCTGGGATCCTAACTATGCATGTGTGTATGCTGCCTGTAAACGCGCTGCCAGTATTATACTGTAGTTTGCATGCCACACAGACAGAATCAGGAAGTAACAAAACGTTTCTTACTTCACAGAACAACAACCGCAAAAAGCTCGTGTCCTTCCTTTTCCTGCTGAACTTTAATCGCTTTAGAGTCAAGTTATGGCTGAAACAAAGGTAAGCACCATGTATTTGCCTGTAATACAGTCCATGTAGTTCTCCCAGTGATAATATTTTGACTTGATATACATAAGAAGCATCGGTTTTATTGTATTTTACCTACTACTCTGTAAAGGCTCTGTACATAGTTTGCATGGAGAGATGTGTAAACGGCTTGATCCTTTACGCACAGAAAATTATGCAACAAAAGCTTCATACTTGTTACAAATAGAGCAGTAATCTGTTCCATATGTGGCACATATTTTAACAGAGCTCCTTAAAGGCACCAAAATAGCAGAAGAATCTTTACCAACATGTCAATGTGAGGTTTTGAGTCTCATTTAGTACCTAATCGAGCAGAGCATGTGATATTACGCTAACTCAGTAAAACACTTTCGATTCAGTTTGAATAGTTTTCATTTTCAAACCGTTTAAAGTTCGGAAAAAAAGTACAACCACTACCAAAGCTCGGTATGCAAACCCACATCCGGACAAACAAGCCTGAGGTCACATCTCAGACGAACTACATGAAAGTCTGTGGAATTAAACGGCTTTCTTGAGCATGACACACAGTATGTCTGCACTATTTCAGTCCGCGGACAAACTGAACTCACAGCTCGGCAGACTGTGTATGTGGCTTTCGAGAGACCCTGAGTACATCCTGGAGCTCTGCGGGGACATCCTGTCCGTGAATGAATATAAAAAGGTAAAAAAACAAAGCAGTGGTTCAGAGGTGATAAGAGAACTCTTGGAAATAATCATTCAGAAGGGAGAAGATACCTGTCAGAACTTCATTGACACTCTGAGGAAGCATCAAGGACACTTTCCACAACTGAAGCAGTTTTTCACCACCGAAGCTGAAGGTGTGTGAGAGTCCTGCATGGTCTGGACTGAAAATGAGCCTCAGCATGTCCACCAAAGGAAATTATATTATTCATATCTATATCTATCTCTCTTTTTTTAATTTTATAATTCCAGGTTCATCCACTCCAAGCATGTTTGCTGATGCTAGCAGTGTTGTATCCTGCAGAGAAATTACAAACACAACTACAAAAAACATTTCCTTTAACATCCAAACAGTAAGCCAGCTGCCAAACAGAAGTTTGTCTGGTAAGAGGGTTTTATTCTTTGTCGAATCATATAAAGGGAAACAATTTAAACACACTCAAAGACACTTTATTAGGTACACCTTTTTCGACTGCTTGTTAACAGCAACATCTAATCAGCCAATCACGTGGCGGTATCTCCGTGCATTAAGGCATTCAGACATGGTCGAGACAAGCTGCTGAAGCTCAAACCAAGCATCAGGATGGGGGATAAAATGATTTAATTGAACTTGAAGTTCATTTGGTTTGGTAGTAGTTAATTATTGCACAAGCAGCAAAACAGCTGGTTTACAAAGTAGGAATAAACTGTTTTCTACACTACAAATATCTATATAGAAAGAATTTAGGAAAACATATGAAGAGGTTACACAGCGTGCAGAGTAAACGCAGCACATCTGCTATAGACAGATCAGCAACGTGAGAGGAAAATCTGTGCAGTAGTTTAGTATAAACAGCACTGACTGAATGCATTTGCACTTTAAAACTTTACTGCACCTTATTAATAAAATCTTTTTGAAGCGTGCAAATAGTGGCGGCTAACTAAGTAACAGAGTTATCAACTTAGTGGGTTTAAAGTTTAAAATTAGTCTACAGGTAAAAAGGTTGGTGATGCATTAAACTAATACACTAAAAACTTTTTGCAGCCAACAGAAGAAAACAAAAAAAGAAAAATCAAAGACACGATGCTGTCTCGGAAAATTCTTACTGATCATCAGGGAAATGCAAGGACATTAGATGCTACAGGAAACTTTAGACACGTACAGGTTTAAGGGACCGTCCACCAATCACCACTTACCGATCGGTTCTCTGGAATTGATTGGTCAGTGATGATTGATAGTCTCCAGTACCTGCTGATCTCTAACCTGGAACATAACCTGCTCTGGAGCCCATTAGCCTATCAGCATGTGATCAGATGAGTCTCAGATTCTGCGGGTGAGAATTAGTCATAGACAAAATCAAAGTATGGATCCATCCTATCTTGTATCAACAGTTCAGGGTTGTGGTAGTGTAATGGTGTGCTGGAAAGTTTTGACTTTGAGTGCCAACTGAGCATTTTTTAAAGCCTACTTGAAGTAGACACTGGGTATTATTGGCACCTATGTCCATCTCTTTATGGCCCCAGCATACCCATGTTTTGCTTGCTGCGTCAAGCAAGATAACACACCACGACACAAACCTCAATTTCAACGTGGTTTCTTCAGCATGACAACCAGACCTCAGTCCAGGGGTAGATTGAGATATGGATGTTGTGGCACAGGAGATTTGCATCTTGGATGTGCAGGCAGCAATTGTGTGATGCTGTCATCTCACAGGAATGTTTGCAGCACCTTGTTGACTCTGTGTCAAAGGACTGATGCAGTTCTGAAGGTTAAAGAGTCCAAAATTGTCAAGGTATACCTAATAAATTGGGCTGTGAGTGTATTTTGCTGCGTTTCAGTTGAATCAGTAGCTATTTTCAAACATATTTCAAGTTCATCTTGGGTTCAAGGCTTTTAAACACATTTTAGTAAAACAAGCTGGAAACTAATATTTTCTTCTTTTTTTCTGCTTCTTACAGGTAATAATAAAGCCCAAGCAGATATCGCTGCAAGTGGTGGCAGCGTCATATGTGCTGATAAAATATCAGGTGTCCATGTCGATGGGGATATAAATTTCACAGTTCGTGTAAATGCACCACAAGAAAACACAGGTATTATATTGACCTTAGATATTTTGCTGTGTGATTATTGTTGTTACTTTTTGTTAGTCTGTAATTCATAAATTAAATCATACAAGATTAAAAAAAAAAAGACTTGTGGAAAGTAAATAATTCCTAATGCTTTTTCTCAGGTACAGTAGAGGACACACAGCCGTCTCCTCAGGTACAGTAAGAGAACAGTGTTACTGATAAGAACACAAAGTTATCAAAACATATAAAACATAAATATTTTTTTAGTCTGCCAACAATCTGGCACACAATAACTTGTCAAGTCATAAAGAGTAAACGTGCCACATCACTTGCTTTGGTTATAGGGCCATCTCACCTTATTAGAATATTGTCTAAAATCAGTCCAACAAGGATTTGTTAGAATAAAATACATTTATCCACTTGGTATGTAGTTGGAATGGCTTAAAATAAGTGACTGGCTCAGTGCGGCGTGACATGGAGCTCAGCTGAGGTGTTACCAAAGCCTGATAGTGACCTTCGGCTCTTCTCTATTGGTTTGGGTGTTTCCCCAAAGATGAGGTGCATTTGCGATAAATTGGCTGGCCAGTCAAGCACAATAATATCACGGTTGGAAAGTCATTTAAGAGGAGTTGTGGCACAGCGGTCACGTGCATTTCCATAAAGCTTGTCAGCAGATGGAAGCAAGCTCTAAAATATCCTGGAAGAGAACGGCTTTGACTTTTGATTTTATACAACACTGTGGTGGAACACCTTCGGTATTCAGCAGGTGAATATAGAGCTCCAAAAATGTAATAAATAAAGTTTCCATAATGAAATGTTGAAAACAATTAATCACGCAGGGGAACTTTTTCTGGATTAAAGTTTTGCGAATTAAGCCTCCTCACAGGGACTTTTTAGACTTTCAGTATTTTGCTGGAAAAATTTTTTCCTTGAAATGTAATTAATAATGTAGTTCAGCATGAATGAGAGAGGGACGCATAATGGATGTTTTAAAAGTGATAGAGTTAACAAAGAAAAACATAAGGCACCAATGAAAAAAGAGAAATCAATAATTTAAAAAAAACTGCATTCATTTACTTCAGACTAATAAACAAAACGCTGTCATCTTTTTCAGGGTCCTGCTGTGAGAAAGATCAAGGAGCACAAGGTGGAACTCATTAACTGCCTGATGGGGGATCGCTTCATTCTGCAGCATGTGGATGCCAAAGAAATCATCAGTCGCAGACAATATGAAAATCTAAAGCACAACTCTAACCCAGAACAAACTGTAACCGACCTGATAGATCTTCTGATTAGTAAAGGTGAAAAGACCTGTGCTCTGTTTCTTCAGATTCTTAAAGATCCTGAAGTTGAAGCAACGTATCCACAACTGAAAGACATTATAAAGTAACTGAGATCAGATCATATTTAAGGTTTTAGCCAGGATGAAATTGAATAACGGCAAAGGGAATTTTTCACATCTGTTTTTAGAACATGGCTCAAAAAATTAAAGTAACTTTGAAAGCACATCAGATATCAATGGGAAATATGGACTGGGTAATGTGTTAAGAATAAAAGGATGCCACGTCAAAATTCATGTAAAATGAAAACGATGAACCTCCAGGGGGCTGAATTCAAAGACACCCTGAAAAAAAATAGTGCCAAATTTCTGCCGAATTTCTTTAGCAGCACAAAATGTTACTCAGTAGTCGTATGGACCCCAAACTACCCCACGTGCTTCTCTGCATGGCTGAAAACATCCGGGCATGCTCCTAATGAGTTGATGGGTTGTGTCCTGGCGGCTCTCTATCCAGATCTGGAACAAGCATCACTGAGCTCCTGGACAATCTGAGGTGCAACCTGCTACCTTTACATGGACTGAAACATGAAGCCCTAGAGGTGTTTTTTTGGATTTACCTCAATTAAGCATTTTGGCCAGTCAACAGTATCAATTCCTACATTCTTCAGGAACTGCCTGCATACTCTCACCATATGAGGATGGGCATCGTCTTGTATGAGGAGGAATCCGGGTTTAGGGAGGTCAGTGTGTCCCCTTATGGATACGCCTCCCCAGACCATGTGCTACAGGCAGCATAATGTTCTCGACAGCTTCTCCACACCCTTGGATTTCAGTCATGTCTTTTATTGCTGTGTTTAGCTCTCCTGGAATCATAATCTACCTCCTCCCAGTAGGACAACACTTTACCCAGGAGGCTCAAATGGCTCCTTTTGATGTTGTAAGACTCCTTACAATGAGTGTTCAGCGTCTCTAGTCATAGACTGCTTCTGCTGCCCCTCATAGTTTAATGTGTTCCTTTAATATTTTGAGCAGTGCACTTCAAAGTAGGTAGCCTGTAAATAAGTGCAGAAATTTATTATATCTTATTAGATTAATCTAATTAAAGTGAATGGAAGATTTTATGTGACTTTAAAAGTAATTCTTCTGACAGGATTAAAATTGTTTTACAATGAATTATGTAAGTACAATAATGTAAGTAAAATGTATATTATGTCAAAAACTGTGTAGTCAAATATTCAACCACTTTTGTCATGTCTAGAGGATATTAAAACTTGGATGGCCCCAAATTTTCTAATTGTATATAATTCAAGCAAAACTGAGGTGATTGTGTTTGGTCCTAGTGGACCTTGTGACCCCTCCACTATTGATTTGGGACCCCTGGCAGAGTATTTTAAACCTGTTGTCACTAACCTGGGTTTTAAGATGGATAGGTGTGAGAGTGATATTTTAGGATTGTCATTTATACTTAGAAAGAATATATTTCTCTAACACTAAATGATTATATGTGTCTGTTATTAAAGTTTCTCATCCTTATTTAGGTCTGCTAAAGCTCTGTGTGCACTCTTGCACACAGAGATGGCAGGACATTCACTCCCTATGGTTGTTCTGGCATACCTCATACACATCTTAAGGTCATGGGAAGGTCTACCTTGTCCAGTGATATATGGTACGGGATAACACATGCTCTGTATCTGTTCAGGTATAAGTGCTTTTTGTTTAGGTTGACCGCTGGATTCCCAGGAGGCCCCTGGCACCAGCTATCAAGGGAGTTGTCCACAGGGTCATATATTGACCCACCACTCACACACATACACATACACCTACACCTGCACCCACACACACACACATGCATATACTCTGTTCACACATATGTCTGTCTGAAGTTGTCACATGTTAATGAAACTATGCATATTCATGTAACCCCAATAAAAGGACACTATGGGAAAGCCGGCCGAGCGTCTGACGGGGTTTAAGTGGAGGAACAGCGCTTGACCTCGGTCGGCCTCCCTCGTGCACGAGATCACACAAAGAGCTCTGACTTGCGTCTTGCTTTGCTGCGGCAGTTTGTTGTCTTGTGTGTTCCAGCGGGGTTTGTGCTTAGATAAACTCAACAATAGGGATTTTAAATTGGACACTTAAATTAGGGCTACTGTCAAGTTTTTATCACCTGAGGCAATTGGTAAAGCTAATACCGATTTTATCTCGGCCATATTTTAAGAGATTTAATTATTTTTGTCATTCATAACTCACAACTTGGGCCTTGTTGCACTCACATAAATCCTTGCACTTGCACCAGGGGCGTTTTTAGCCCATTTTGGGGATGCTGAAGCAAGGGCAAGGGCATTCAGAAGACCCCTATGACAACCCCATCAAAGGAACAGTTTACCCTGCCCGGGATAGGGTTACTGGGGCCCACCCTGGAGCCAGGTACGGGTTGCAGGCAATCAAGCCGTAGGGGTTGGGTGCATTGTGAGCTGGGTGGGGGCCAGGACCTATGCTCCTAGTGGACCGATCCCTGGCTACAAAGACTATTTAAAATCTAAATCTAAAATTGTCCGTAGCCTACTGTTGTTACCGCTGTCCTGTTTGAAATGGAATGACAGAAGCTGGTTATTTTGTCATACCATAGGCCTCAAAACCATGACCTCTGTGAATACTGTGGTCACCACCCCCAGAACCATCCAAGTGGAGGGCAGCAACCCCTTTCTACACCAGGTTTGAGACGGACAACATCACCCAGCTTGAGGAGTCCAGATTCTGAGGCACTGTGCAGGGCAACTAGGAAGTGTGTTCTGGACTCAATTTCAACACTCAATTGACAGTCACACTGTCCCCCAGCCGTGGAAACACTCCACAGTCATCCCCATCTCCAAAAGAAATAGCCCAAAGTCTCTGAATGATCTTAGTCCTGTGGCCCTCACCTCCCTGGTGATGAAGGCCATGGAGAAGATGATAAAACAGCACATTGTAAGAGCAACTGACCTCCTGATAGACCCACTCCAGTTTGCTTACCATGCATGCAAAAATGTCGATGATGCAAAATTCTTCATCTTGGTCTCCATCCACAAACATCTGGAGCTCCCTGATTCCTCCGCCAGACTTCTGTTTGCTGATTTCACATCAATGTTCAACACTTTGCGGCCTCATATCCTGGCTACTAAACTTTCCCTCTGATTTTACCTGGATGATCAGCTAACACTGTGGACATTGGACTTTTTGACCAAAAAACAGGACTCAGAAAGTTTGGGTCAACAACTCTCTTTCCTGTCTCCATTCCACTTCCGCTGGCTCCCCCCAGGGCTGTGTGCTCTCCCCCCTGCTCTTCATTCTCTACGCCGATGACTGCAGATCCACACAGCCCACAGGAGTTTGCAATGTGGTGTGACAGCTCCAAACCTGAATTGAACATGAGCAAAACCAAAGAGATGGTGGTGACCTTCTCCAGTAGGCAGACCTTCTCCAGGCTGCTTCAGTCACCAGCACCATCCATGGGAAGCCAGTGGAGGTAGTTGAGGAGTACAAATACCTGGGAACCATTTTTGACAACCTCCTGAAATTCATTGACCAACACAGAGGAGATTCTCAGGAGGTGCCACCGACAGCTATACCTCCTTAGGAAACTCAACTCTTTGGAGTCAGCGCACCCATCATGATGACTTTTTCCTATGCCTTCCTGGAACGGATCATGACCTTCTCCATCACCTGCTGGTTCCACTCCCTCAGTGTGCAGAACAGGAACAGACTGCAGCACACTGCATCAGTGTGCTCTAATATCATTGGCCTGCCTGTCAGAACTCTTGCACAGGGTTTCAGCCAACAGGCCCTTAGACAGGCAGCCAAAATCATTAATGACCCCTCATACATTCTTCACCCCGCACTTCAATTACTCCCCTCTGGGTGGAGCCTCTGCTGCATTTCCTGCAGGACTAAAAGGAGGAGAGACACCTTTGTCCGCAAAATCACTCTGTTTTTTGAACTGTTTTTTTTTTTATCTCATTCTTATTGCCTGTTTATGCCCTGTTCTTATCTTAAATGTCATGCTGCTCTGTTGTATTTTAATTGCCCCTTGGGGATAAAAAAGTCTTTCTGATTCTGATATGTGCCGATATTAAACTCAAGGTACTAACTAGCTAACCGACTGGATGCCCATTAACCTTATAACTCCTGTTGTGTGTGTGTGTGAGTGTGTGTCTGAGTGTGCGTACAGAGAGACAGTCAGGTATATAATGGATATAAGAAAGTGGGGTTTTTTTTAATAAAAAGGAGCCACATTCAGGTCAAAGTGTAAGATCAAATGATCCGTCAATCAAGAATAATGTTGGATCAGTGTTTCAATATTTATATCTTTTATTAGATGTACATGTGGTTTGGTTATTTGCCTTTTGGTTGAAAGTACACTGAGAGAGGACTTTATAAGTGATCATAATAGTATTTTTTTCATCTAATTGAATACAATCTATTTGTGTATGATTGTCAGTCCAAAGAGGGAGAAAGGAAAGAGGGGAACGTGAGGAGAAAGTACAAGGTCAGGAAGAAGCAGGTAAGAAAATGGACAGGAAATAGTGACCGGCAAAACAGAGACTGTTAAACTGACAAAGAAAAAAACAACTAATTTTACTCATCTGGAAGTTGTTCTCCTAATATTAAAGCTGCTATACAGAATCTGCAAAACAAACTGAGCTGAAACATTTTGACCAATTTAACAACATCCCACATAACTTTATCATTGATTGGAGAGATTAAAATTAAGGATATATTTTTGTGGTTCAGCAACAACTCTACTAAAATCTCAGCCAATAATAGGTATATGTATTTATTTTATTCTAATCCATTCTTCGTTTGCAGTAGTCTTCTGCAGCATTTAAACAACCTTTATCAGATTTGATGGTTTTATTACAGACTTTTCAGAAAGTGTTTTGCTTTTCTTTCAAAAATGTGGGGATTAAATTGTGTTAAAATGTACAAAACAGTGATGTCATGTTTTGTGACGAGAACCCAGGCACAGAGCGACTTGATGAAATCAAAAATCTTATGATTTAATAAAGAAATTTGCAGACTTGCAGGTTGGTTGTGGCCCGTGACTACATGGCAGGCAGGTGAGGCACAGAGTGATTTCCAGAATGATTGCTTGGTATCCTGAGGCTGAAGGTAGAGCGCCAGCCAAAGGTTTGAGCCAGAAACTGCAGCACAAGAAAGTTTGGTTAACAAGGTAAATCACAGAGAGAACATGAAACACAAGGGCCGGTTACCAACATGGGTTGATGACAAACTGACGGTGAATGAGCGTCAGCGAGAGGCTTAAATGACTCTGGCTTGATTACCTGCAATTGGCTCCAGGTGTGCAGGAGCTAGAGGAGGTGGCCCTGCCCAGGGGTGGAGCCTTATGGAAATTCCAGCCACCCACCGCAGACCATGACATTAAGTTACTTTGTAGGTTTAACTGTATACCAGAGAACGTTTGTAAGGAGAACTCTCCATTTTTGTGCCATCATGAAGTTTGTTGTTGTGTAAATTCTCTTTGTCCTGGGTTTACAGTTTTCTGATATTTATTACGACTCAAAGTGGGGGTTTTATAAAACCTCTTTCCTCACTGATGTCCAGAGAGTGATTTTAAGCTCACAGACAATAGAATTCAAATTAAAATGTCTGATTTACACTTCAGTACACTATGGATGGATGTTTTATGTTTTTAGTTTTGGAGGTTTTATAATATAATAAGTCTATATTTAATCTTCAGATCTTAAAAACCTTCATAAAATGTAGTTCTACAAGAGAAGTTCTGATTTTTGAATGCAATCTTACCAAATACCAATGATACCTGACAGTTAACAGTTTTCACAGTTAATAAACTGGATAAAAACCGGAAGTACGAGTACGAGTATCGGTTCAAACCAACCAAAGCTTCCATTATTTGATCCTGGAAAACTGCACTGAAAGACAACTGCGTGTTTGTGCTTCATATAATTGAGTTTGTTCAGTTTTTTTTTTTTACAGAGTAAGACGTACAAAGTTAGTGGCTATACGTCACACACAGAGGACATGCAGAGGGTTGGTGTGACAGAGGAGGACAGGTGAGTTTAAGGATGCTGATCTACTGTGGTGTCCACTAAAAGAGCATCTGAAAGAGGAAGAAGTGTAAGGTTTATTCATTACAACTGAATTCTAGATATTGTTTAGGATGAATTCCTCATAACTGTAGGAGCAAATTAAGCCCCGTAAAAGGTGACCTTAGTGTGTGTGTGTGTGTGTGTGTGTGTGTGTGTGTGTGTGTGTGAGAGAGATATTAATCTCAGTTGTAGTAAATGTTTTTCTTTTTTCGTTTCATTCCTTTTATTACCTGGAAGTAATATTTAGTTTTACAGCTTATGATGTAGAGCCACTAGAGGTCACAACTACACAGGTTTTGTTTTGAGTTTTTGGGTTTACTTGCATACAGGCAGGGTGGTTAAGTCGGCTTGTTGTCTGCTTGGAAACTTGTGAGTTTCACAGGAAGCATGTGATACAAAAAGGCTTATTGAAACATCCTTACTAAAACCCAGAGATGTTTAGCAGAGATCAGCTACAAAAATAAGAGTCATTTTAACAATTAATGCAACAAAATAGCAGACAAGCAAGTAGAATGAGTGATACTAGTCATAATAGGTTACAAACAAACCTTATCTGTCACTTGAATTAAAAAAAAAAATGTTCTTCTTATGATCATTGCTAAACATGTAACCTGCACAGTTTGTTCATAATTTAAACACTATACATAAATTTGCCTTACATTTAGTTTGCTGTGGTCCAGTCACCCTGCATACTTATTGTCTCATGAATTTAAATTAAAGTTTCTAAACTATTTCATCACCTGGATCCCCAATGTTTTAGCAAAAAAGGGGCATCTGGTTTTATACGATTCTGGCTGTTAACCTCGCTGCTTTCATGAATAAATGATAAAATGCCAGAAAAACTTGTATATATGGTTTCACTGAAAAATACGTTTATTTCAATAGCTTCCAGATAAGGGTGTGTGACGTTTACCCCGTCCAAGCTTCCAGACCTCACACAGTAAATTGTAATCACAGCAAATAGATGCGGACAGGATCTTATCCAGCTGCCTCTGCTGAATATGAGTATTCAGCAGACTCACGTTCAGTGACACTCCCCCTGCCTCTGCCTCCTGGAAAGAGGCCCTGGGTCATTGGCTGTTGACCAAAGAGCTCTGGATGTGTGGAGTAAGAGTACAGAAACAAGGTGGCTGGAGGATCCGTTTGGAATGGAAACAGTCTGACGCACTTAGGCGATCATAAAACACCAACGGGATTATCACCGGCCTATGGGGGACAGTGAATGACACACTCTTACACCTCATGTGAACTGTGTGCTTGCCTCACCACAGTATATTTCTCTGGCATTTTTATGCCTCTTAGCCTCTTTTGAGGCAAAAGAACCTAACTGTGAGTGATTTGTTGAAGGAACTATTATCACATGACAAAAAGCTTTTCTCTATTTACAGTGAACCACATTTGGCATGTTGTTTGCTGGCTGTCAGACAGTTGTTCAAAGGTCCTCCAGTGACTTAGCTTTGTGGTTGTGTGCAATACTGTCTGATAAACATCTGTGGCTGAAAAATTTAGCCAGTGGGCTGGTGCCAAAAACTGCATTTCCTCAAGGGGTCCCTTGGGAATGGGTCTAACAGTGAGTAAATCCCCACAGAAAAAGTCCAACTTTACAGCAGAAATAAACCTGTTGACAGCTGGTCCTTAAAAACTATTTGTCTATATTGCTAATATAATCCTTCTTATAAAGGATTAATTTAAATTTCATTAAAGCTTAAAGCTATTAATTTATGCTAATTCAAGTAAGAGAACTGGATTATTCAACCCTGTTGCCTATTGGTGACTATTTTTTTATGCAATTTTCTGGTAAATAAAGATTTGCCGAGTTAAATTCTAGTATTTATGTATGTAAGTTTTAGCACTAATTGTCTGTGTCTGTGTGAGGCTCCATTCAAGAGAATGGATACAACTTGCTATCCAAGCTAGCTAGCTTTTAGCAATACACCCTCCATCCAAATATTATCACTTCTGTCTCCAAAAACCCCACATGGCACTGCCCACAATACAAATATCAATCCTTCACCGACCAAATGTAAATGTCACGGTGGCTATATACAGTCTGGAACTAATAAAGGACCGTTGGAAAAGAAAAATGGTTTATTTAGGCTTTTTTTTCTCCCTTCTTTTTTTTAATCATTTTTCTAAATACCAGGTTCTCACACTTCTGAAAATGTAAGCTGACTACTGACTGAAGAAATTTGGATATAATAAACAAGTGGCAACTGATGTAGCATTGAGCTGTTAGCATAAAAAACAAAGTAAGGAGCCACATGAAGAGTCTTGATTAGACACCACACTTATTTTCTAGACTTGTTATTTTCTTTAAATGTTTTTTACTACATTAAATTTGACTGTGTAAGAATAAACTTGGTCCTCTTCTGTTTCGTAAAACTGGCATACTTGGCACCGTTTCAATTCCAGTGGATACCCTGACAATGCTGGCTACACTAATTTGGCCAAATAGCCTCCATTTAAGTGATATTGCCCTTGAAACCAAGGCCTGACATTCATGGACCATGTTAGCATGATAATAGAGAACCAAAAGCTAAACACTAGCATGTCCTATTGTTCTGTATTCCTCCCGTCCTCCTGGCATAGGGGACGTTTTTTCACATGCCACTGCACTGCCAAGGTTTCGAAATATGAACCCCCGCAGAGCCAGACAATGAATGCAACCGGGCGGTGAAACGGGTATATCTGTTACACAGACGAGAGGCCAACTCAGTATTTATTTTAACAGCAGGCTATTAGCAGGAATGCTTGTCTTGTGTATTTACACAGGTTTCTAGTTGTAGAGAAGCAGGATTACAGACTGTACTAGATGAAGACCGAGTACAACGACTGCATGTGACAGCGATTTGAGAACAATCTGTAACTTTCTTGTTTCTTCGTAACCCTTTAGGAATAAAAACAATGGTGTAAGCTAAAAACTAATTTATACTAGTATACTAGGGTGACCAACCGTCCTCTTTTCCCCGGACATGTCCACTTTTCACGGTCCGTCCAGGGCACCTGGGGGGATTTTTGAGATTGATAAAAATGTCCGGGTTTTATGAGCCTACAGGGGACCCATATACGTTACGTCATACCTTAACTGCTGCCTGCTTTGCGACTGGTTTTTTGTGCTTGCAGACGGCCGAAGCACAAGTGCACCTTTTCAGATGAACTGCAAATGAAATTTCCCGCATACCGTCTGTCGGCATAAATGGGAGGCGGAGTGCACCGTGTGCAGAGCTGGCACATACGTTTGTGTGTCTAACAAAGGTGCGGGTGGTCTTGTTGCTCACATGGACACAGAAAAACATAAAAAGGCTGTGCGAGGCGAAAATTCATCTACTAAGTTAACTCAGTAGAACTAATTTAGTTAACTGAGTAAGTTAGATTTTTTTTTTTTTTTTGAACTTGGTGACTTGTAAAAGCCTATCTGACATTTTTATTTCAAGAGTCATTAACCACGCAGAGAAGGCATCACTTAAATTGTGGAAAAACGTTAAATTTTTCTTTATCCAAACAGTTTTATTAAAGTTCTTCATGACGAGTCAAATTTCTCTTCTTTGGAAATCAAAATATGATCACCCTAGCCTAGCTTAGCTTAGCACTCATTTGCTGCACAGACAAAAACATAGTCATTTCCCTACTAATCTCTGGCACAGTCCCAAACACATCATTAACGCATACTTCTCAAGGAATGACAATTTTCTGCAGGTAATTTGGAGCAGCTGCCTGAATGACTATCGCCCAGTAGCACAGTATCACTTGCCATGAAGTGCTTTGAGTGCATAGTCAAAACTCACATTACATCCTTACTCCCTGCTTCACTTGATCCACTCCA